>JAWPHD010000221.1:0-185000 GCA_037043455.1 Cyrtodaria siliqua
ACGGGGACGCCCGGTTTACGTCCCCATCCGACGAACGTAGGCTGAGGGAAAGGTGTCCATGCCTAAGAAGCACACCGACGGAAGCATCTAAATAAATCATGATCCATAAATATATTGGTCACCCGAAGGGTAACTCCCCTCCCAACCCACCCCCATTCCACATTTGATTTCCCCTATCCCTTAAATATATTCTGTGAAGACCCTGATATATACTATTCCCAAATTGTGACATCCTACATGGATATAATATTATCCCAAGAACTTGGCAACCTACGATGGTTATAATAATATTCCCCAAGGACTTGGGCAATCCTGCATAGAATATTGTACTCTGGAGAATATGCATAGCTGGCAAGTGGTATATAGTAAATGTACAGTAGGCTATAAAATAAAATGTTCTGCATATAAACCAACATCATGATCAATATGCTCATATTAGGAACATAATTCTACAGCAAAATGTCTAAGGTTTTAATATGGCATACACTCTCCTAGAACTTGGGAATATGGCCTAGATACAAGCATAAAACTCTCCTAGTAGAGTTATGGCATATATAATGTACATTCTCACAGGAGATATGGGCGTATATAAAGTTCTATCTCCTAATAGAGATATGGCGTATATAATGTTCAATTTTCATAGAGATATGGCGTATATAAATATACACTCTCCCTAATACATAGATTGCCGATATAACGTACACACTCCTAAATGAGTTAGGGCGTATAAATCGTACACTCTTCCAATAGAGATTATGGCTTATATAGTAAATCACTTTCCTAATAGAGATATGGCGTATTGTAGACGTACACTCTCCTAATATGGCGAATATAGCCTACACTCTCCTAATAGAGGATATGCTATATAACGTACAACTCCTCCTAATATGGAGGGAAAAAATATAGCCTACACTCTCCTAAATTAGAGATATGGCGTATATAAACGTACACTCTCCTAAAATGGCGAATATAGCCTACACTCTTCCTAATAGAGATATGGCGTATATAACGTACCACTCTCCTAATAGGCCGAATATAGCCTACACTCTCCTAATAGAGATATGGCGTATATAACGTACACTCTCCTATATGGCGAATATAGCCTACACTCTCCTAATAGAATATGCGCCGTATATTAACGTACCACTTTCCTAATAGAAATATGTGTATTAAATACACACCTCAAAATAGGAGATATGGCGTATAAAAAGCATTATACACTTTCCTAATAGAGCTCAGATCCCTGTAGCGGGACGGATTTGCAACAGGAGGCCCCGGGTTCAATCCTCCATGTGCCACTGAAGTTTTCGTCGGTGTCGTTCTTGGGGAAGACACTTTCCTTAGGCCCCGTCCGTTCGGATGGGGGGACGTAAACCATGCGGTCCCGTGTATCGGTCCTAACCTCCCGGCACGAAAGAACCATAGGAATCTATTGATAATAAGAGTAGGGCAACGGTTCCCAGATTCCTATGTATCCTTTCCCCTCTACTCTGGGGGCGGCATCTATATAACCTATACTGTGTTAATGAGCCGTATAAACAACATTCAGTTCACCTCAATTCATAATAGAGATATGGGCGTAATATAACAATACACTTTTCTAAAGAGATATTGGCAAATATAACATACATTTCCTAATAGAGTATGGCCGGTATAACGTGCACTCAACCTAACTGAGATATGGCATATATAAATACTCTCTTATTAGAGATAGGGTGTATATAACGCACATTTAGCTATAGGAGATTTGGCAAATATAACCAATACACCCTTCTATAGAGATATGGCGTATAATCATGTTTACACCCTTCTAATAGAGATAGGGCCATGTATAACATACACTCTCCGAATATGAGATATGGCCTATATACGACTACATTTGCTAATAGAGATATGGCTAATATAACATACACTCCCCTAATAGAGATATGGCATATATAATTGTACATGCTTCTAATAGAGATATGGCGTATTATAACATACACTCCCCTAATAGAGATATGGCGTATATAATTGTACATGCTTCTAATAGAGATATGGCATGTATATACGTACACTCACCTAATTAAGCGTTGGCGTCCTAATTACGATAGTTTTCTCTTGAAGGATTGCTGACCTGCAGACTGACTATGAAGGGTCTGTTCATTACAGAATTCAGTACGTTGAAGTGAAGTAATTAAATAAAGTTTTGGCCATAATGATCATATTGTATAAAATGGAGTGTACTATAGACCTTTGCATTACACATACACACATGTATAACAGTTTATTAAATCATTTTAGAATTATTTTTATTTTTAGAATTTTGTGATTCTTGGTTTCCAAGACACGCATTACTCAAATGAGTGATACAGTCTCTTACTCACAACAATTAAAAGGCCCTCATTCAGTTCTGAGAACACAATGAGTTGATCATAATAACATCACTTGATGTCATAATAGCATGACGTGATTTCATAGTACCAGAGTGTGATGTCATAAATACCGGAAAGTTGATGTCCATGATAGAAGCAACCTAATGAAAATTATGAATGAAGCATCTGATTGGTTCAATGATAAAAAATTGGAACCAATGAAACCAGTCCAATTTATAACTCATGATATTCTCAGAACACATAATTATACCAAGCTTTCCAGCCATCTTCTCAAGAGCTAGAATTTGGTAATGTAAACCAAGAGTTATAAACTGCTCCCATTTGCTTTAGTTACACGATGCCCACTAGCATATGCTGTAATAAAAGTATGAGAAGTACATACAATGTAAGTATATGTAATATTGCTGAGGAAATTTGTTTATAAATTTCCTACCTATACACAGTAACCCATCACTCCCATGTTGTATGGAAGTGATGTGCGTGATGGACCATTTTAAGACATTACCAGACAAGTACAGGGCATATATGGACATGAAGCCCCTCACTCTATGGAGCTACTTACTCGTTAAGGATAAGAGAGCTATGAAAGGAGCAATGCAGTCTTCGTTCCAAGAGTTCGTCTCTATATCGTACAAGTCAGCCCTCTGTTAAAAGTGATCACTCATTTGACGAAGATGAGCATGGTCACATCTCCGATGAAACTATGGTAACCATCCCTGAAATTTTAGGTGATTTGTAATTATTTATATTTTATTGGATCCTTATAAACTTGTAATATTGCAAATACTTTAATGATTTAAACCAAATATACTTTATTTCCCCTAATAGTAACGTCAACTCCGGGCACTATGCAAAATGCCATAATGGGTGTGTGGGGGTGTGGGGGGGGGGGGGGGGGGGGAAGGTGTGTGGGGGGTGGGGGGGGGGGGGCTCTTATAACATGTAAAAAAATATTTAAAAAAAGAAAAGAATTTTATTTTTTTTCAAGTTTGGGGGTGGTGGGTGGGGGGATTTTTTTTGAAAAAGTAGGTGGGGGCGCTACTATTAGGGGAGGTTGCTGTCATTAGGGGTAAACATGGTATATACTATTGGGGTTAATTATATTTTGAACTTTGTTATATATGGCTGAATTGCAATGAATTTATACTGGATTGATTTATTGCAGCAGATAAGGTATTTTACTGTTTTATGGCAGTGTTAAATGTATAATTTAATTTCTATAGGGCTTATCTCAATTTGCCCCATGGCAACTGCGTCAGTTCGTAGACTTACACCAGAAAGGCCTTTCCTGGGTTTTACTGGTGACATGATGTACGTACAAACAACTTGTATTATTATATATTCATAAAAATAAGCGTTTTTCATTGGGCTAGAAGCAGTCAAGGGTGATTAAATAGTTTTGACCATTCTCATTGGAAATATGCCAACCGTTCAATAGTAAATTTAGCGTGCCAAAAGTACATCTTTGTCATTGATGCGCATTTTTTAATAATACACAGCAGAGTGTCACGTGACCGTGCAAGAGTAAATTTAATTTTAAAAAACAAGACGAAGCGTGTCAGTTTCAGTGACACACTTGTTTAAATGAACAAAGGAAGCAGATACATTGTTTACACGCCTACTGAGTTAGGGAGTATTGAGTAGATTGAAGGTCAAGGTTACTTTGAACTCCAATGTACTCAGAACTACCTTCATGACATTTTGTTAAATTGACATCCAAGTTGTTATTTTATGTTCTTTCTGTACCAATCTTCGTGGCATATTGTATATGTGTTTGCATTGGGGTTGGTCAAACACCGTTTTCAGGTTGAAGTCAGAGGTCAAAGGGTAAGGTCACATTGAACTAGCTGTGAAGTATAATCAATTTGGGTTAGTCAGTCGCTTACTGACATATACAGATTTTTTAATGCAACAATCTGTTTATTAGATTGACGTGTGACATTGTGCGTTGGGCAGCATTGAACTTTAGTTACGAAGTTAATCTGAGTTTCTTCTAAACATTATTCATAACTTGAATTATTCAACAGATTGATTTGATAAATTTGCAAAGTTGTTACATATGATTAGTAGCTTACCAACAATTTCAATGTTTCCCAAGACCTTGAGCTTTAGTTCAAGGTCACATTTGATTGAAAACTTTTGGTTAATAAAAAGTTTCTCCAGTTTTCACAAACAAATTAGAGCTTGAATACCAGTACTATTCAATCTATGAATTTGATATGTGCTCAGTTGCTACATATAATCATTAGCTATTTAACATTACCAGTGTTTCAATAAATGACCTTGACCTTCAGTTATGACCTTGACCTTCAGATCAAGGTCACACTTTGTAGTCCTTTGTTGAATGTTATGTTTGTGGAATTTCCATTGTTATAGCATTGTTACAGGCAGTTAACTTAGTTGCTATTGAATATTGTTTTGATGCAGTAATGAAAGTAGGTAAAAGTGACATCACAAACACATACTGGTTGACAATAGGTCTACCGGCCTTGGAAGGTCAATGGCAAAAGGATTAGAGCAGATCTAGGGTGCACCAAAATATTAACTCTTACCTTATTGCTATATTCAAAAAAAACGGAACAGTGTAAATAAAGAAATCCCCACGAGGTTATATTCTCTAACAAACGAGGCAGCATTAGTAGTCAATATAAGTAAAACACATAGATGATCATGTATACTATGAATAAAAAAAAGCCTTGAAAGACAGCAGTGCAAGTACTCAGTGATTTGGAAGAAGCCAGAAGCAACAACAGAACAAGCCATTAAGGGTACAACAAAACAAGATTTAAGACAACATCAAACGCTACCGTCCTTTGAGGATTTAGATAGATGTCTTCATAGGGTTCACAGTGTTGTATTATATTACATACATAGTTTTATGGTATTGATTGTTATGAGTATATTGTAATTATATATTGTAGTTGTAATGTATTCAGTATTTCAGCAGATGGTAGATATAATGATGGGATACGAGGCTCTGCCGGAACATAACACACCTACGACCTGATAGTTTAACTTTAATGTTGTCAATTTACCTTATATACGGTGGCAATTTGTAAGAGAAATCATGACGTCGTTTTGTTGTTTACATGACGTGGCTATGTTACGCGGCTGTAAATGCGCTCGCCCTACAAATAATGCGACACCTTAAATCAAATTTGACGTTACTAACATGTATTTTATGAAGTAATATTTCAAACAATGATAAATAATTACCGGTAAGGTGTCTGTACGTATCGTATGATATACCATGCAAACAACTGGGATTAAATGTTTTACTTTATACAAACACAGACAGATTCGGCTCTCATTTGCATCTGTAATACACTAGTGTGTAACGAAAAATAATGCATGGCTTTATTACACTCCCAGAAGCCATGTTATGTGATAAATGCCCATTCAGCATGTCTGTGTTGTCTGTACATGGCCCTAATACACTAGATATATGTTGTTTATTTTAGCTCGACTATTCGAAGAATAAGAGAGCTTATGTAATCACCACGGCGTCGGCGTCGGCGTCCCACATCAAGGTTTGCGTGTAAGCTGTGTTTACAAGCACTGAGGGTGTACACTCAGAATCAACAGGATGATTGGCCAGACATATTGCCTGGAATAATGATGGCATACAGAGCAACACCAGCTACACAATCAACAGACTTCTCTCCATTCTTCATGCTTTTTGGTAGAGAAATGCGTCTACCCATTGATACTGCCCTCATACCGAAAGACCATCTAGCTCAGGATCACAAGATTTTCTTGAGCAGAATCTTGAATAATTTGGAAATTACAAGAAAATTGGCAAATCAAAACATTGAAGCTGCTCAACAGAAGTACAAGATGCAATATGACCGATCAGCGCGACTACCAGAGTTCTATCCAGCTCAACGCGTTTGGTTATACTGCACCAAAGTTCCGGTAGGGAGAGCACCAAAACTACATAGAAAATGGGTAGGACCCTACTATATAACACAAATGGGTCCGAACCATACATACAAATTAAGAAACTGTCAGACAAATAAGGAAGTAAAGGCACTGGTCAATGCCAGAAGATTGAAACCCTACTACGATCCAGCAGACCGACCAACCAATACACCACCAGAGTATGAACACAGTGATGCCGAGTTGGATCCTGATCAGCTTCCAGATGGTCAGCCTGAAGAGAACCCCCCACAACAGGATAAGGAACAGCATCAACAGCAAGGTCATCAAAATCATCGATCAGCAATCAACAAACCACAAAAACACCCAACAGCAAGAAAGAAAACAGACTAAAGATAGAACCCAGGCACCAAACAAGCAGAAACCCGAAAAACAGAAACAGCAATCAAAACAAAATAACCAAACAAAAACGCAGCAACAACTTAGAAACTCAAGCGATCCACAACCGTCAACTTCAGGAAGCAATAATACAGAAAGACAAAAACCAACTAATTCACAAAACACTAAACCATCTTGCCAAGCTTGTCGACATGGAAATTGTACACCATTCAATATCGAAGACATTGATTCTGTTATCTCATCAGCACGAGGCAATGGAACTCTATATTACAAAATCAAAATCAAAGGCAACAACAAAAACATAACAGAATGGTATTTTCCATGTAAAATACCATCCCAGCTTGTCAGAGAATTTCATGCCAACAGAACCATGGGTGGAAAGAAACGCAAACGACCACTTCAGAAAGCGCAACACAAAATCTTTGAGAAAACTGACATTAAGACAGTAAACATTTCAAATAAATCAAGTGACTCAGCAGTTCAGGAAGTCTCTAACTCAGCAACAACAACTTACACAAATGCAACACTGAAGTCACCAATCCCAACATTATGCTCTACTGGGACCCAAACTACATCACAATCACGTGTTCATGAAGAAGAAAAACTGATTGCAGTAAAAGTTATAGAGAAACAACCATTTTTTCTGGTACAAACAGGACAAGGCACTCCAAAACTGAGATCAATGCAAGATGTTGTAACACTTTCTAGGAACTTTGCTATTGATCAGAAAGACATATGTGCAAGTCGAATTAGGAAGGTTGAGCTAGACAGACAGTCAAATAAATCAACACAACCCAAACACGGGTTCCTTAGCTCAAATTATGGGGAAAAATGGGTACATAAAGTCAGAATCGATGACGACGGAACCGCTAAATATCTAGTTGGATTTGACAATTTCACAATACCACCAGTTTGGTTAATACTTGATGACATCCCCAACTATGTTGTTTACATTCAGAGATTTTTTGGAAAAACATAATGAGGAACTTTACAGAAGTAAATAGAGGCAGTAATTCAAATCTAGGTGTTTTTTCCATCAATATGACAAAACATAATTGTTTTTGAGGCTTAAGTAAGTAAGTAATAATTAAAAAAAAAAACATCATTTTTTTAAAAAAGATTTCACTTTAGTTCATCGAGTGATTAGAGCACTTGTGAGTAATGTGACAGCTGGGTTTCCCCTTAAACTGCTGTTGAACAGTGCAGTCACACTTAGGGTAACCATATTTTCACACAAATCAAATTGACATTTAAAAAAAAAAAAATATAATAATAAAAATAATATTTACATAACAGATAAAACCTATAAAACTTATATCTCACTTTATCATGGTCACATGTATCAAGTTTTCAGGTAAGTGCATTGAAAGTTTGCACTAAAGAAGCAGTAAAAAGGAGCCGACTGACATGCAGAATATACAGCAGTTCAACAAATGATGGTTCCAGGATCCAGACAACAACAAACAACAGAGTGCTAATAATAAAGCATAGTAACCAGAAAGAATATAACAAAATTGAAGAAATAATTTATATATGATAAAGTGCCAATTAATTACGAAAATTTCTATAAAAGTGTAGCAGGAGGAATATAAATATGTGTGGAGTAAGGCAAGAAGGAAATATATGTGATACAGACAACATAAAGAAGATACGATGCAGGCAAAACAAACAGAAGACATGTGATATAAGGCAAGCAAGTCATGGACAGCACTTACAAGTGGAATAATGATACAAAAGACGAATATAACACATAAAATGAAAAAGAAAATGTAAATAAATACATTTATATATGTGAGAATAATTAACATATATTAAATGCATGTATATGTGAATATATGTGGATAATAAGAGTACATAGTCACACAAAATATCCCACAATTTACAAACAATTACGGGCAGATTCGAACAATGCAAGATCGTCGTGAAGAGAAAATGCCATTACAGGCGGACAGACAAATGTAAATGTTTGAATAATCACTAAAATTAATCATCTGTATATACAGGGAGTACGTTATAGGGAAGAGAAATGGGTTCATAAACGCTCTAGTTTATCGATTTATGTTGTCGCGCTAGAACGCCGCCATTTACTATTTTATCGATACAGGTAAATCGATCGTAAGCGCGTTACATTTGAAAAGTTAAAATTTCAGCCAACATCTCAAATTAGGCAGTTTTTACAGCCCCTTTTTGCGGCTTTCTGTTATAATCAACATCACGAAATTACATTATTGGCAAAGATAAATATGTCTACTATTCACTTTTTGTTATTATTAATGCCTAATATAACCCATACTTCGTATCTCGTTTGCAATAGTTTCACTCCATTTTTAATTCTATAAAATTAAAAATTTAGCTGATATCTCAAAAGGCACATTTTCATCACCTCTTTTTAGGCTTTGTCTTATAATCACCACCATGAAATTACCTTCTTTACAAAGATAAATATGTTTACTATTCACTTTTTGTTATTATTAATGCCTAAATAACCCGTAGTGTCGTATCTCGTTTGCAATAGCTATACACTGTCACGATTTTTTATTTGGCGCAGAGTGGCGCCATCTTTGTTACACGGAACCGTCTGGTAAAATGTGCTTTTAAACATGCAAACAAATACACGCTCTGTATCAGAGGACACAATGTAAATAAATAATACTTATGTTTACATTTAGCACCTTTATTGAGTTTGTAAGTGTAATAATTTATAAGAATTTGCTGTTTTTCACACACTCGCGAAACAACCGGAAATAGTCATTTTCACGGAGTAGTGAAACACATGCGCGACAACATAAATCGGCAAAAACGAGCCCGTTTCTCCTCCCTATAACGTACTCCCTGGTATATATCTCTCCAGTTTCGTGTGTTATTCGTACATGTATATGCAGACAAAAATCACTGCAGATGTAAACATACATATTTTATTGTTTCAAAATGATATTGTATAATATTGGGTCCGTTCATATTGTTTGGTCTCCCCTATACTATAAACCATATCCCACAGGCTAGCCTTATCCTATATCCATTAGCCTTTCCTATAGCACAAATGAACTATTTATAATATATTGAAAATAGATTTATGTTTGAGGACAAACATTTTTGCAACAAGGGGGAATATGTTATATGCATGCACTATGGGTCAGTTGCAGTAACTTATTTTTAACAAAAACTTATTTACGGTACATAACTTTTGAAATTCAGATATTGTTAAGAACATCTGTTGTAGTGGATTATTGAAACCAATTGTTTTTCACAGAAATCACCTGTTTGTATATATTGTTATCAATACTATACCTGTTTGTATATATTGTTATCAATACTATTATGTGTCTATTCTCAAGAAGGATGGCTTGAGGTGTTGGGCATTTCCTGACAATCATATTTAGAATCAGTTTAATTACTCTCAAGTGTTAATTCTGAGTGACACCTATTGTTATCTTTGTTTATGAATATGCCAGGACACAAGCTGTGGAAATAAGTTATGTGGCTTATTAAAGGATATTTGACATTTGGTGATTGGGTAATAATATTGTATGTTAACTGGATTTAATTGGTTCTTTAAGGAACACAAATTGATTGGTTATATGTTAACTTAATTTTCATTGGTTGATTCCTTTTTGTAAGAAAAGGCTTTTGGGGACGAAAAAAGGTGGTGCTGGTCAGGCATTAGTTGACACAGGCTGAGGTTTCTTTAAGCGGCAAAACAGTGACTTCATTATAAGTCGGCCATAGTCTTTTAGAAAACTTCAATTAATATTTATGACATTGTGAACTTTTAATGTGCTGAACTTTATGTAACGGAATAGACATTGTTAAATATAATTATTAAATAAAACAAAACTGTACAAAATTGTGTTTATTAAACTCACAAGAAAAGGATTCTAAATGTAAGTTCAATTACTGAACTGATCCCGTGTCACCACCAGGAGTTATACGTGAGCTGGACTCTACCATTAATTCCCCATTTCTGGCCTAAAGCTCACCGTGACTCCTGATCGCATCTCTAAGTCTTGTAACCAAAGACAGGTAAGGAGTTGCTGGTGACATATATACTAGCTATAAATTTATTATTCTCTGAAAAATCGAATATTCGAGCTGCGCTGTTCTCCGACAGCTCTTGTTGTTTTTAGCAGAGCTTATGCCATGGTGCGGTGTCCATCTTCCGTCCGTCTGTTTGTCCGGAAACATTTTTTTACGGAAACTTCATAGGAATGTTGCTCTTGGTTTCTAGTTGATCCTAGCAAAAATTCACGTTGATGAGAAATCCAAGATGACCACCAACCACCAAAGCTAAAAATATATTTTTAAAAAACAAGTTTGTAGCGACTACTTCTTGAAAACTATAAGTGATATTGATATGGGAATTTTTCTAAAATGATCAGCATGACAAGATGATGGTCCTTGTCAAAATTTTTTGATTCAACATTAAACATGGCTGCCAGTGGCCATCTTTGTTTACCTAGAGTTATTTAGTAAAAACTTGTAGCGACTGCTGCTCTGGAACGACAGATTTTCATGAAACTTCACAGGAATGTTGCTCTTGATGTAATATTGATCCTATCAAAATTCAATTTAAGATGTCCACAACGGCTAAAAATATATTTTTAAAATACAAGTTTGTAGTGTACTTCTTGAAAACTATAAGTGATATTGATATGGGACTTTTTCTAAAATGATCAGCATGACATGATTTTGATCCTTGTTTTGATTCAACATTAAACATGGTTGCCAGTGTCCATCTTTGTTTACTTAGAGTTATATTTAAAATCGTGTAACGACTACTCTGTAACTACATGACCGGTTTTCATGAAACTTCACGGGAATGCTGATCTAGCTATCAAAACCTATTTACCATATTGTACCTGTATTGTGTACTGTATAATTCAGGAGATAGTATGTTAGTAATCACTAGGTGTAATGCATTGCATATTGTACCTATATTGCACGCCTACTAAACAGTGTCTCCAGCTCAAAAAAGAGCAATCGTAAAATGAGACAATGCAACATCCGAGCTAGAGACATCGTCAAGAAATGGCTGTCAAAATGTGAATATGACCCATGTTTTAGCTATTTTTTATTGTTTTAAGACATGAACTGGCAAATCGGAGAATGTCATGCTCCGGGTATAAGCCAGGAACGTCCGTAAAACCCACGATTTGTTCCATATAATGGCTTACCTTTGTTGTAGAACTTTTCTCCCGTAACCGGTAAGCTTGTTTACATGACAAATTTCGACATTCTTGTGTAGTTTGTCCGAGTTCTACACATTAAACATATTGTAGCATCATATATTGGTCCAATATGATGATAAAAACAAATGAGCACCACTAATACGCAGGAAAAGGCATTACTCAGAGAGTTATGCTGATTTTTTTATAAGAGCTAGAGACAACATACGAGAGCTGGAGACGAAACAGAGAGCTAGAGTCGATGCATTTAGAAGTATTACTTAAAACTTACGTATTTGGAGTGGTGGTTATCATCGAAAGAGACTGATGATATCGTGATATTCGAATTAATCGTAGGTTTCTACGAAGCGATACACCCGGTATATATGTTCGCTAAACAATAAGTGAATTGAATGTGATATTTATTTCAATGTATACCAAATATTTCCAACTTACGCAGATGTTCTATTTACATGTAATCTATTGATTTTCGTTTAAACTGTATCCGTATTATCGTGAAACTGTTAACATGTACCTACATTTGATGTTGATTTACCGTATATACTTTGAAGTAACAGGTAAAATGTATTAAATATTTAGGATTTTTAGCTCACCTGAGCCGAAGGCTCACAGGTGAGCTTTGTGATCGCCCTGTGTCCGTCGTCCGTTGTCCGTCGTTAACTTTTTGCTTCAAACAACATCTCCTCCTGAAACCGCTTGGCCAATGTCAACCAAACTTCACATTAATGTTCCTTGGATGGTCCCCTTTCAAGTTTATTCAAAGAATTGAATTAGGTGCAGAACTTTGGTTGCCATGGCAACGGAAATGATTTTTTTTTTTCAACTTTAAAATTCTTCTTGTCAGAAACTACTGGCCCGATTTCGAAATAATTTCACAGAAATGTTCCTTGGGTGACCCTCTACCAAGTTTGTTCAAGCCGTCGATATTCGTCAAAAAACATGACCGCCAGGGGCGAGGCTGGTTTTCCCTATATGGCTATAGTAAAAATTTCAAAAATCTTCTTGTCAGAAACTACTGGTGCGATTTCAAAATAATTTCACAGAAATGTTCCTCGGGTGACCCTCTACCAAGTTTGTTCAAGCCGTCGCGATTTGTCAAAAAATGTCATCTGAAAACATCGAAATAAAATAATTGTCAAAGTAGGTACAAGGGCAAGGAAGTTACGAGTACAAGATGTTTGCAATGGTTATTACTCGTCCACAATCCTGTTTCTAGTGTGACGTAAGCAAAACTTATACCATAACTGAAATCGTTTGAGGGTAAAACACGCAAGAGTAAAATGACGAATAATGACGCCATACCATATATTTAATAGCGCTATATATATACTAAGACGTCAGCTATAATTACCTCATAGTGTGACATTTATAGGTGTAATATGAATAGAACAATAACTTTGAGTGTGCATATATTGTATTTATTAGCATGTTACTCGTTTAATATCATTTTAGAAAACTCGTTATTGTATTCAATATATATAAACGATCACTCAGTACATTACCTCTATTTATTTACATTTGTATCCATGTCATAAATGATGTACCGGTGTTATTTCAAGTTTACTTGTGTGTGCTATATTATACATGTTGTATACTAAATCATCATTACAACTACCTATGATTCTAGATTGCATGATACCACCCGTTATATCATCTTTATGATAGGTCGCATAGCAAAACAATAAACAGGACTTACGCTCCGGCACAAAGTGTGCCCCTAGTTAAGACACTGCCTTCTAATATGGCCGTTGGTTAAATAGATATCTATTTTATGAAGAATGAAACATCAAACTTTACTGACAAAGGAAGAAAATAACTTGAAGAAATAGCATATATGCTGGGATTTTATTTACAAAATTCAATTGATACAACACTGAGCTATTAAGGTTGATATTATGGTGGGAAAATTGGTAGTTTCTGATTATTAAAATTGGTTTAATACAGTTTTATTATGGTATGCAATAGTATTGCATCGACTCTAGCTCCCTGTTTTGTCTCCAGCTCTCGTATGTTGTCTCCAGCTCTTATAAAAAAATCAGCATAACTCTCCGAGTAATGCCTTTTCCTGCGTATTTGTGGTGCTCATTTGTTTCTATCATCATATTGGACCAATATATGATGCTACAATATGTTTAATGTGTAGAACTCGGACAAACTACACAAGAATGTCGAAATTTGTCATGTAAACAAGCTTACCGGTCACGGGAGAAAAGTTCTACAACAAAGGTAAGCCATTATATGGAACAAATCGAGGGTTTTACGGACATTCCTGGCTTATACCCGGAGCATGACATTCTCCGATTTGTCAGTTCATGTCTTAAAACAATAAAAAACAGTTAAAACATGGGTCATACTCACATTTTGACAGCCTTTTCTTGACGATGTCTCTAGCTCGGATGTTGCTTTGTCTCATTTTACGATTGCTCTTTTTTGAGCTGGAGACACTGTTTAGTAGGCGTGTATTGTGTAATGAATGTTTCAGGAGATAGTAAATTATTAGTATTCACTATGTGTATTGCATTATCAGCTTATTGTACCTTCATTATGTATTGTATATTTCAGGAGATAGTATATAGTATTTCACTATGTGTATTGCGTCATCAGCTTATTGTACATGTATTATGTAATGTATATTTCAGGAGATGGTATATTAGTATTTCACTATGTGTATTGCATTATCAGCTTATTGTACATGTATTATGTAATGTATATTTCAGGAGATGGTATGGGTATGGAGACGTGTCCATATAGTGTCCTGGACGTGGCACAGTTACTACAGACCAAGTACGCCTATGTCTCTGGTATGTTACAATATCTACTGATATCTTTATTTATCTTTATGCCCCTGCCATATATAGGGGGACATGCAGTTTTCCCTTTGTCCATCACATGTCACCTTGTCTGAAGGTATGTCACACTGTCCCTTCACGTACGTCACGCTTCGTATGTTCATCCCACTTTCTTGTCTGGACTACTCCTCCTGAAATTCTTAGCAGATTTTGGCATTATCAGTATGAAGTCTTAAGTTGCCCATATCATCACACTGGTCTGGTCCATAGATTTTCAGCCGATGGCTCAAAGTAACCAAAGAGTGGGGGTGGGGTGTGGGGAGGGAGAGTCATATAACAGAATAACAGCAAACTGAATCATATCATAACTGATAACAATGAATTTTACGATACATGTGTGGGGATTTTTTTCATCTGGACATTCAATACATATTGCGGATAACAGTTACCAGTAAGGCCAGAGTTTTTTGATTTTTAGATTTACGGACCTGCCGACTGCAAGTTTTGCCAAACCAAAAAATTTTTTTTTTTTTTTTTTTCAACTCTTTAAAAAAAAAAAGAAAGAAAAAAAGATGAAGTCAGGCAACTGAGAGAAACTTTCAGTATTGTGAGACCTATCTGCCTCTCCTGTTTCAACAGAGCCTTAAAATCATCCACACGGAATGCTAAAAAAACAAAGAAGCAAAAACAATGATTTTTGGATGTATGAAAGTGCTAATTCTAACTGTAAAATAACGTTGGTTAAAAATATAAGAATTGAATGTTATTTTTATGTTTTGTCGAGGTATGAAATACTACAGTAACATAATAAAATGGCATTTTTTGGTCACCATCTTAATTTTATTTTTATTTTTTTTCCCTCCTCCTACCCTCAACTTTTAGAAAAAAAATCCGTAAATCAATTAATAAAAAAAAACTGGCCTAAGTAAATATTCTCTCAATAACAGATTATACAGAATGAGTTTTGCTAATAACAGCTTGTAACACACAATTATACCAATAACAGATAATGTTAATACTATTTCATGATAACAGAAAACAAAATATAAAAAGCATAACAGAAATAACCCTTGCACCGACCTCATTAATGCTGGATTACAATAACCACTTCAACTTGACTTCATGCATGAAAATGAACACCTGTTAATTAGAGATGGATCAGATTAAAAAATCGATAATAAGCTGCTGTCATGTGAGAGATACAACTCCAGAATCAATAGCAACTACTGTACACAGGGATTGGTTCACTGGTTTGTATCAAAACACAAACTGAAACCTGGTAGTATTATAGTGTGCCATTGTAATGAAACAACTTCTTATCTAAAGTAAAAATAATCATTTTAAGCTCTACTGATCAGAGATCAGCAGAGCTTATGCCGTGGTGCGGCGTCCGTCTGTCCGTCTGTCTGTCCGTAAACTTTTTTTTGTAGCGACTTCTCCTCTGAAACTACTAAATGGATTTTCATGAAACTTTACAGAAATGTTGCCCATGAAGTCTAGTTGATCCTAGCAAAAATTCATGTTGATGTAAAATCCAAGATGGCCGCCAGATCTAAAAATAGGTTTTTAAAAAACAAGTTTGTAGCGACTTCTTCATGAAAACTATAAGTGATATTGATATGGGACTTTTCTAAAATGATCAGCATGACATGATGTTGGTCCTTGTTGAAAATCGTTTTGATTCAACGTTTAACATTGCTGCCAGCGGCCATCTTTGTTTACATAGAGTTATATAATGAAAACTTGTAGCGACTACTCCTCTGAAACTACTTGACGGATTTTCATGAAACTTCACAGGAATGTTGCTCTTGATGTCTTATTGATCCTAGCAAAATTTCAGGTCGGCCGGAAATTCAAGATGGCCGCCACGGCTAAAAATAGATTTAAAAAAAAGAAGTTTGTAGCGACTACGTCTTGAAAAGTGATATTGATATGGGACTTTTTGTAAAATGATCAGCATGACATGATGATTATCAGAGTCAAACATTATTTTGATTCGACGTTAAACATGGCTGCCAGTGGCCATCTTTGTTTACATAGAGTTATATGATGAAAACTTGTAGCGACTACTCCTCTGAAACTACTTGACGGATTTTCATGAAACTTCACAGGAATGTTGCTCTTGATGTCTAATTGATCCTAGCAAAATTTTAGGTCGCCCGGAAATTCAATATGGCTGCCATGGCTAAAAATAGATTTTCAAAATACAAGTTTGTAGCGACTACTACTTTAAGACTATAAGTGATATTCATATTGGACTTTTTGTAAAATGATCAGCATGACATGATGTTGGTCCTTGTCAAAAATTGTTTTGATTCAACGTTAAACATGGCTGCCAGTGGCCATCTTTGTTTACATAGAGTTATATAGTAAAAACTTGTAGCGACTAATCCTTTGAAACTACTTGGCAGATTTTCATGAAACTTTACAGGAATGTTCCTCTTAATGTTTAATTGATCCTAGCAAAATTTCAGATCGGCCAGAAATTCAAGATGGCCGCCATAGCTAAAATTAGATTTTTTAAAAAAGAAGTTTGTAGCGACTACGTCTTTAAAACTATAAGTGATATTGATATGGGACTTTTTGTAAAATGATCAGCATGACATGATGGTTATCAGAGTCAAACATTATTTTGATTCGACGTTAAACATGGCTGTCAGCGGTCATCTTTGTTTACATAGAGTTATATAATGAAAACTTGTAGCGACTATTCCTGTGAAACTACTTGACGGATTTTCATGATACTTCACAGGAGTGTTGCTCTTGATGTCTAATTGATCCTAGCAAAATTTCAGGTCGGAAATTCAAGATGGCCGCCACGGCTAAAAATAATTTTTCAAAAAACAAGTCTGTAGCGACTACTTCCTGAAATCAAAATCAATCAGTAGAGCTTCAAGGTCATTGACCTCTTGTTATATGTCCGTAGGGAAGTATTATGTCATGGCATCTGTCCGTCTGTTTGTCTGTTCATTAATTTATATTTGACAACTGATTGTGGTTTATAACTTCCAAAATATAAGGTCAACAGCAATTAATGAAACTTGGTACACATTGTCAGCATGATGCGATGAATACATCTGATAAATGCCCATAACGCTCTGATTCATATTTTTTAAAAATTATTTCCCTTTTGAAAAACAGATTGTGGCTGAAAACTTTCAAAGTATCAGGTGTACAACAATAAGACCACGGGCATATATGCCCATCTAGACGGTGTTCTTGTTGACATTCTAAGCCATCATTTTTTGTTAGGTTATATTTTCGTACAGAGGTATTCAGTAATAAAATGCTTATCCGCACATTATTTTGGTTATATCTAACCACACCATGCAGAGAATCTGGGAACAATGCCCTTGTTTTAGTATTTATGCCTTTGGTTCTTTATGGTTCTTTAACATTCTCAGAGGGTATATATTGATACACGGAACAACCTGGTTAACATTCCCATAAGCTTAAGGGTATGTGTCTTGTCTTGGTTCCAAGAGGCATTCAAAACGATGATATGCCCCAGACAATGTCATGCTCATCCTGTGAATTTGAAACTCCTGCCCAACAAATGTTTATATATGACAGCAACTTAAATTTTACTTTTTTTCATCTTTTAATTGTAGACTGTTAGTCTTTTCAATCTGTGTAGTTTTCTCGCACATTAATTTTCTGTTGCAACAAAAACTATTGATCTCTATTATTGCTATCAGGTCGACACATTGCATACTTAATCCTTTGACTGTACTAAAATGTTGTTTTTTACTTGAAAATAAATTTTATGCAAGCTCAGCATAATTAAAGTCAATGTCATAACAAACCTTGGTCCTGTACTAGCCAATTATTAAGGTCACTAAATGACCTAAAAAAAGGACATTGATCTATTCTTTTACCTATTTTTAGCTCACCTGAGCACGAAGTGTTCAAGTGTGAGCTATTGTGACCACTCTTCGTCCATGGTCTGTCTGTCGTCTGTCGTCAACTTTTAGCTTGTTTACAAGATAGAGGCTACATTACTTGACTTGAGCCATCTTAACCAAACTTGCACAGATTGTATATGACCATAAGAGCTCGGACAAGTTCTATAATGGGCCAGATCAGACCAGTAACACCACAGTTATGGCCCTTGAATTAGCAAAAAATGCAGTATTTATGCCCCCGAAGGGTGGCGTATAGTAATCGCACTGTCTGTCCGTTCGTCTATACACTCGTGTCCGCTTCATAACTCTGACAATAATGGATAGATTTTCAAATAACTTCGCACAATTGCTCACCACAACAAGGCAACGTGTCGCGCACAAAATCCAGGTCCGTGGCTCCAAGGTCAAGGTCACACTTAGAGATCAAAGTTCAAAATCCGTTCGTCTATACACTCGTGTCCGCTTCATAACTCTGACAATAATGGATGGATTTTCAAATAACTTCGCACAATTGCTCACCACAACAAGGGAACGTCGCGAATTTTTTTTTTTTACATTGTTGTGGTGAGCAATTCTGCGAAGTAAGGATATTTTGAAACTCTACATTTTTTTTTTAATTTTTAATTTTTTTTTTTTTAATTTTTTAATTTTTTTTTATTTTTTTTTTTAATTTTATTTTATTTTATTTTTATTGTTTGTTTGATTCATTATTTTTTTTTAATATATCTGTTGGTTTCATATTGCTCCAAGGTCAAAGTCACACTTACAGGTCTGTCACTTACTGTGACATTTCTTGTTGTTGTTTTTTTTGGTGTTAATGCCGTGTTAGCAGGAAGCATTGCTGTGCCTATTGCATTTTTTTGCGGTTCGTTGATTTTTGATGGAGTTACGGCCCCTTGACATTTTTTTTAAATTTCTTGTCGACGCTACTCCTCCTAAATGCCTTGTTGGATTGAAAAAAAAAAGATTTTTTTTTTATTTATTTTTTTTTAAATTTTATTTTATTTGATTTTTATTGTTTGTTTGATTTTTTTTTTTTTTTTTGAAATATATCTGTTGGTTTCATATTGCTCCAAAGTCAAGGTCACACTTACAGGTCACTTCGGGGGCATTTGTCACTTACTGTGACATTCTTGTTCATCTTGTTTACACGATAGAGGCCACATTTCTTGGGCAATCTTAACCAATCTTGCACAGATTGTATATGACCATAAGATCTCGGATAAATTCGATAATGGGCAAGATCGGACCAGTAACACCAGAGTTACGGCCCCTGAATTAGCAAAAAATTCATTTTTTCATATTTTTTTTACACGATAAAGGCCACATTTCTTGAGCAATCTTAACCAGACTTGCACAGATTGTATATGAACATAAGATCTCGGACGAGTTTGATAATGGGCCAGATTGGACCAGTAACACCAGAGTTATGGCCCCTGAATTAGGAAAAAATGCAAATTTTCATCTTGTTTGAACGATAAAGGCCACATTTCTTGAGCAATCTTAACCAGACTTGCACAGATTGTATATGACCATAAGATCTCGGACGAGCTTGATAATGGGCAAGATCGGAACAGTAACACCAGAGTTATGACCCCCGAATTAGCAAAAATGCAGTTTTACATGTTGTTAACACGATACATACCACATTTCTTGAGCAATCTTAACCAAACATACAGTTTTTTGGTGTTTTTTTATTGTTTTTTTAAATGTTTTGTTGTTTTTTTGTAACTTTTCTTTTTTAATTTTTTTCTTTTAAATTGCCTTTTTTTATGCCCCGAATAAAAAACGGGGGCATATAGTAATCGCACTGTCCGTCCGTCCCGTCCGTCCGTCCGTCCGGATTCTGTCTGTCTGTCTGTCCGTCATTCTGAAGTTTGTGTCCGGCCCGTAACTTCACAACCCCTGCAGGGATTTTTAAATAACTTGGCACAAGTGATCATCATAACAAGACGATGTGTCGTGCGCAAAACCCAGGTCCGTACCTCAAAGGTCAAGGTCACACTTGAAGTTCATAGGTAAAAAAACAGGTACGCAATTTCGTGTCCGGACCGTAACGTCACAACCCCTGCAGGGATTTTTAAATAACTTGGCACAAATGATCACCATAACAAGATGATGTGTCGCACGCAAAACCCCGATCCGTACCTCAAAGGTCAAGGTTACACTTGAAGTTTATAGGTCAAAAACAGGTACGTAATTTCGTGTCCTGACCGTAACGTCACAACCCCTGCAGGGATTTTTAAATTACTTGGCACAAGTGATCCGCCATAACAAGACGATGTGTCGCGCGCAAAGCCCAGCTCCGTACCTCAAAGGTCAAGGTCACACTTGCAGTTCAAAAACAGGTACGCAAATTCGTGTCCGGACTGTAACGTCACGACCCCTGCAGGGATTGTTAAATAACTTGGCACAAGTGATCACCATAACAAGACGATGTGTCGCGCGTAAAACCCAGGTCTTCAAGGTCAAGGTCACACTTGGAGGTCAAAAGTCAATTTGTGTCCTGTCAATAACTCTGGCATTCATAGACGGATTTTCAAATAACTTGGCACAAGTGCTCACCACAACAAGACGATGTGTCGCGCACAAAATCCAGGTCTGTGGTCCCAAGGTCAAGGTCACATTTAGAGGTCAAAGGTCAAATTGTGTCCGGTCAATAACTTTTGCATGCCTGGACAGATTTTTAAATAACTTGGCACAAGTGCTCACCACAACCAAATGAGGTGTCGTGCACAAATCCAGGTCCATGGCTCCAAGGTCAAGGTCATACATAGAGGTCAAAGGACACCGGGGGCATTTATCACTTAATATTTCTTGTTTAAATATTTATTTTTTTCATTTCCATTAGTAACGACAGAGTTATGGCCCTTGATTTATTGAAAAACGCTATATTGTATTTTCCTTTGTTAATTCTGTAGCTACTTCATTTTTGTCCATGCCAGACTAGACACAACAGACTTATTGCCCATGATTACCAGGTGAGCGATCTAGGGCCATCCTGGCACTCTTGTTTGCTGATATAACCACATGACCAACATTTGAAATGCCCCAGACCCTGTAGATCAGTTCACACCTTCGGCACTCAATTATTACTTTAATGCGTATAATTTATATAAGACTGGTTACGACCCTTGCAGACAAATAATAAAATGTAATAATTATTTAACTCCTACGGGCTTGTGAAATTATAAAACTCCGAAAACGAGAAATAACAGTTTAATAATCTGTTTCTATTTCTTAAATCAAAATAATATGCTAAACGAATATTGGAATTCATATTTGTAGTATTTGTTTCAGCTGGTTAATCTTGGTTGTATTTTCTCAGGTGCCAAAGCAAAGAACGGTGCTCCGATCATGACATTTCCTGACCGCCCCAACCTGCCCGAGCCTTCCGACGATGAATACAGAAAAGTCGTCACCTACCTCTGTAGTATACCGGCGTAAGTTATTCTGTCACGAGCATGGATTTGCATCTATGTTCTCATAATTACTGTGTTTGTCTTTGAAGCTTATATCCATCCACATGTGGGAGGTTGTGGGTTCGATCCCTGGCCTGGTCGAACCAAGACGTCATATAAATGGTAGAAGTAGCGACTGGGTGGGGTATCCTGTCGTGTGTCCACAACAAGGTATTCCAGTGTGGCGGCACTGTAAAGTTGAGAATTGAGCTCACTGCTACAAGTAGCGACTGGGTGGGGTATCATGTTGTGTGTCCACAACAAGGTATTCCAGTGTGGCAGCACTGTAAAGTTGAGCATTGAGCTCACTCCTACAAGTAAACACTGCCCTTATATGGCTGAAAGATTGTTTAAAGTGATGCAATTCTCAATACATTTATGCATATACACATACATACTTTTGTAAACAACTAGGTATTCCAGTGTGGTGGCCCAATAAACATATGGTTCATAGGTTCAGATTTCGAGATTAATGCACAGTTTCTATTTTAGAAATATATAAATTATAACAATATTTTATGGTATTATCACATGTGAATATGGACATGATAAACCTACCTCATCTGTTATGGAATAATAACATTTTATTGTTTTCTTTATGGGCAGGGTTATATTTGCCACACCCTGGTGACTAAAATCTATTTGTCGCATCCCTGAGGGTTGTAATTTACGTCATATTACCAAGCGTAGGAGTTTTTGTGAATTAGATATCTTTAAATTCCCTGTGACAAACAGCGGACTTGGTCTAATTCCCCGCCCCGATATATAATAATTGCTTATCTCTTTTCTCCTTTTTCCAGGGTATCCCTTTCAGGCATTAAGTGGGTGAAAACAATGATCTGTGCATAATATTATCATATTTTACAGGTTACATGAGACACAGATGGGGTTTGTTTTACTGGTCGACAGAAGACAGAGTGGCTGGGGCTCGGTCAAGACTATACTCATGAGATTCTCGGTAAGTCATATACTCAGTAAAACAAGAAATAAGACGTCAACATGCACATCATCGTATTTATGACATCAGATTTCTGTCTGCTTAAAAGTGTAATGAGAAATACTCCAGCAAACACAAGGATGTATCAAGATTCAAATTTTGATTCATACAGGATAGTGAAGATATTGTAGGAATTATTGAATTTTACTGGATTTGTTGGATGATCCTAACCAAGTGTTTCTCTTGAAGCGTTTCTTGTTTAGTCTTCAATATAATACCAGGGCCCAGTTGTTCAAAGATTGGTTAACTTAACTGAGCGTTATGTCAAATTTCAGATCTCTCTGAATTTCCGATAAATGAATATTTCTACCAGAAATTAAGCATGTGAAAGCATTATGTCAAAAAGAAATGCAAATTAAAAACCTTTAGTAGTATAAAACATATTTTTATGAGAAAATGTACTTTGAAAGTTTACACTAACCAAGGATTAAGCGATCTTTGAACAACTGGGCCAATTTTTAGCTCTACTGGCCGAAGGCCAGCAGAGCTTATGGGATGCCGAGTTGTCCGTCGTCCGTCCGTCCGTCGTCCGTCCGTCGTCCGTCGTCCGTCCGTTGTTAACTTTTGTCTCGTTAAGACGATAGGGCCTTCATTTTTCATCCAATCTCTACCAAACTTTAACAGGTTGTTAATATCAATGAAAGCTCGGATGAGTTCGAAAACCAGCCAGATCGGCCAAGTAACAGCGGAGTTATGGCCCTTGATTTAGTTAAAAATGCTATATTGCTATATTTTGCCTCGTTAAGACGATAGGGCCTTCATTATTCAACCTATCTATACCAAACTTTACCACATTGTTAATATCAATGAAAGCTCGGACAAGTTCGAAAACCAGCCAGATCGGACCAGTAACACCAGAGTTATGATCCTTGATTTAGTTGAAAATGCCATATTGCTATATTTTGCTTCGTTAAGATGATAGGGCCTTCGTTTTTCATCATATCTTTACCAAACTTTACCACATTGTTAATATCAATGAAAGCTCGGACAAGTTCGAAAACCAGCCATATCGGACTAGTAACAGCAGAGTTATGACCCTTGATTTAGTTAAAAATGCTATATTTTGCCTCGTTAAGACGCTAGGGGCTTCATTGTTCATCCAATCTTTACCAAACTTTATCAGATTGTTAATATCAATGAAAGCTCGGACAAGTTCGAAAACCAGCCTTATCGAAATAGTAAGAGCGGAGTTATGGCCCTTGATTTAGTTAAAAATGCTATATTTTGCCTCGTTAAGACGATAGGGGCTTCATTGTTCATCCGATCTTTATCAAACTTTATCAGATTGTTAAAGTCATTGAAAGCTCGAACAAGTTCGAAAACCAACCATATCGGACCAGTAACAGCGGAGTTGTGGCCCTTGATTTAGTTAAAAATGCTATATTTTGCCTCGTTAAGACGATAGGGGCTTCATTGTTCATCTGATCTTTACCAAACTTGATCAGATTGTTAATATCAATGAAAGCTCAAGCAAGTTCGAAAACTAGCCATATCGGACCAGTAACAGCGGAGTTATGGCCCTTGATTTAGTTAAAAATGCTATAGTTTGCCTCATTAAGACGATTGGGGCTTCATTGTTCATCCGATCTTTACCAAACTTTATCGGATTGTTAATATCAATGAAAGCTTGGACAAGTTTGAAAACCAAACATATCGGACCAGTAACAACTGATCGTTACCAAACTTTTATTTTTTTAATTATTTTTTTAAATTAATATATTTAATTTTTTTTAATTTTTTAATTTTTTTTTTTTTTATTTTTTTTATTTTTTTTTTTTTATTTTTTCTTTTATTTTTTTTTTTTTTTTTTTTTTTTAGCTCTATGTTGGACCAGTCGGACCAGTAACAGAGGAGTTATGGCTCTTGATTTAGTTAAAAATGCTATATTTTGCCTCGTTAAAGGTAGGGTCTTCATTTTCATCTGATCTTTACTGAACTTTAACAGATTCTTTAGTTATTGCCCTTGATTAAGTTCAAAAGCTGTCTTTTCCCGAAACTTCCAAAAAAACGTTAATGGCAGTCACTCGCTTCATTGATGTTATAAGAGCCATGTTAGCCAGTAGAGCGTCCACAGGCCCTCTTGGGCCTCTTGTTAATTTATCATATCTGAAGTCAGGTTTACCAAGCAGTAATCAGGCCCTAAATAAAACCATAGACGTTATCTTTGTAAACTATAACTATTACATAATGGCTATATGGTACCTAAATACCATTCTGATTTGTTGAATTTCTGTTACCGTAAACCTTGATAAGAAATCAAATGAAATGGGCTTTTTTGTCCTGTTAACACATCAAATTAAGTTCAGTCATGCTGCTAGATTTGCACTGCCTGATAAAGGAGTGACCTAATAATGTTTTCTTTATTTGCCACTGATAAAGCCATGCATATGGAATTCCATCGCTATAATTGTGTATTATACCCAATGTTGTTTGACATCATAAACTTCACACGAAGAAGCAAAAAATAGGGCAGCAATCCACATCCAGTGTAACATTCTGTTTAGTAGATAAAACTAGAAAAACATATGTATATAATCTGGATAATCCATGTGATAGAAATAATATTATGTCAAAACCTATCAAGTTTATTCAGCTCGGCCTGAAAACGCAGAATAGCTTGGCAGAGGCTCACCATTAATTGAAAGCTTGTTAAAAGTGACATTAAACACTTGCATAATACATATATATTGGGACAGCAACATCAGAGGGAGAATACATACATATATATTGGGACAGCAACATCAGAGGAGAATACATACATATATATTGGGACAGCAACATCAGAGGGAGAATACATACATATATATTGAGACAGCAACATCAGAGGGAGAATACATACATGTATATTGGGACAGCAACATCAGAGGGAGAATACATACATATATATTGGGACAGCAACATCAGAGGGAGAAT
Organism: Cyrtodaria siliqua; assembly: GCA_037043455.1. NCBI lineage: Eukaryota > Metazoa > Mollusca > Bivalvia > Adapedonta > Hiatellidae > Cyrtodaria > Cyrtodaria siliqua. Next base: position 25,902 of record JAWPHD010000221.1, read on the forward strand.
ACATACATATATATTGGGACAGCAACATCAGAGGGAGAATACATACATATATATTGGGACAGCAACATCAGAGGGAGAATACATACATATATATTGGGACAGCAACATCAGGGGGAGAATACATACATATATATTGAGACAGCAACATCAGAGGGAGAATACATACATATATATTGGGACAGCAACATCAGAGGGAGAATACATACATATATATTGGGACAGCAACATCAGAGGGAGAATACATATATATTGGGACAGCAACATCAGAGGGAGAATACATACATATATATTGGGACAGCAACATCAGAGGGAGAATACATACATATATATTGGGACAGCAACATCAGAGGGAGATGAGATGAGGGGTGAAGATTTCTATTAGACATCTCCGCACCATGATAAAAATTGTGTCACCACAACATTGATTTTTATAGAGAAATGTAGAAAGTTAGTGTTTTTGGACTCTGTTAAGTTATTAGCTCAACTGATCAAAGATCAGCAGAGCTTATGCCATGGTGCGTCGTCTGTCGTCCGTCCATACATCCTTCCGTCCGTCCATCTGTAAACTTATTTTTGTGGCTACTATTCTGAAACTACTTGACGGATTTTCATGAAACTTGACAGGAATGTTGCACTTGATGTCTAGTTGATCCTAGCAAAAATTCAGGTCGTCCGGAAATTCAAGATGGCCACCACGGCTAATAATAGATTTTAAAAATGTGATTTTGTTGCGACTACTCAAAAACCATAAATGATATTGATTTGGAACCTTTACCAAAATTACTGCCACAAAATGTAGTTGGTCCTAACCAAAGTTCATTTTGATTGGATGTTCAAACGTGGCTGTCAGTGACCATCTTTGTTTACATAGAGTTAGAGTTATATAGGAAAAACGTGTGGCAACTACTCCTCTAAGACTACTTGATGGAATTTCATGAAACTTGACAGGATTGTTGCTCTGGATGCCTATTTAATCCTAACAAAAATTCTGGAAATTCAAGATGGCCACCACTGCTAAAAGTAGATTTAAAAAATTTGACTTTGTGGCAACTACTTCTCAAAAACCGTAAGTGATATTGAATTGGAACCTTTACCAAAATGACTGGCATGACATCTTGCAGGCTGATCAGGTTTACACTGTCTGGGTGCTTATCAGTCATTTGATCGAAACATCCCTTTGTACTATAAATGGACTGATCCAAATTCAAAGAAAGGACAGTCCATTATACGTTCACAGAGGTGTTAGGATTAAGTCACCTTTGTATTTTTTGCTCTCAGAAAAAGACTGAAAATAAATTGTAGGATTTTAAGATTTTAGTTTGATTCTGATTTTCCGAATATAACCACTGAGACAAGAGCAAATCTATTTGTACTGGTGAGATAGTAACCTAATTCTCAGGAGAAATTGCATAACATGACCTGTGACCTGGTCACACACTTGCTATATTTATGAATATGGATCCTCCATTTATGTTACAAAAGGTGATTTGGAGAAATTACTGTTGAGCAGCAAATATGATATACTAAGGTTGATGCTGTAAGGGATTTAATTGATATAGCTTTATAATTAACATCTGTGGTAGCATTATGACATTTTTTATAAGCTGGAAAAAGATATATTCTTTAGACTAGGATAAAATTGAATGAGATTATAATGTTGCATAGGTAAAAATTACATGTTGCATAATAAATCATAATATTTAGGATTATTGTATACTTTCATATTGTCCCGTTTAGTTTGCATTGAGCTAAGCGTGCAATATTCTACGATATTGCACGCATTGATATTGCATGGGAACTTTTGCTCGTGCTTGCTAAGAGCCGCGAAATAGAAATAAGGAACTACTTTCAAATAAAAATAACGGAATCCTTCCTATAGTGTCAACAAAAAAATATGTTTTTTTTTACAACCTTTTATGGCAAAAATTGATAAAATAATTCAAATGGTCACTCACCCACTGTTTTTAACGTTATCGAATGGTAAACAAACTTCCGAAAATCGCTTGATGTTTTTAATGACGTCATCCGACGTCGACGTCGTTTTCGCGGAAAATAATCATCCATACAAAATGAAACTGAATGGCATTCCATCAAAAGCTATAAAAAATAACACAAATACAATGAAAAGTAATAGTCATACAATTAACATTGATCAAAAACAATATGAAAGTATACAATAAAAAAGTTATTGAATTTGTATGGCTAAATATTACTTGGAACTCGTTATTTTGGCGCAGAACGACTCGCAAGCTCGTCGTCCTTTGCCAAACAACTCGTTCCAAGTAATATTTAACCATACAAATGCAATAACCTATAATATAGGTATGTTGCTCTTGATTTCTAGTTGGTCCTAAGTAAAAATCAGGTTGGCCTAAAATTCAAAATGGCCACCATGGCTTAAAATAGATAAGTGGTATCGGTTTGGTACCTTTACCAAAATGACTTTCATGAAACTTTACAGGAATGTTGGTCTTGAAGTCCAGTTAGTCCCAAGTAAAAATCAGGTTGACCAGAAATTCAAGAAATTCAAGATGGCTGCCACAGCTTAAATACAAGTTTGTGGCCACTACTTCTCAAAAACCACAAGTGGTATTGATTTGGAACCTTTACTAAAATGACTTTGTATGACATGACATGTAGTTGGTCCTAAACAAAATTCATTTTGATTCTTTGTCAAACATGGCCACCAGCGAACATCTTTATATACACAGAGTGATATAGGAAAAACTTGTGGCGAATACTTCTCTGAAAGTGTTGGTCTTATTACCATAAAACTTCACAGGTTCTCATGGCTGATCTGGCAAATCAAAATCTATCAGTAGAGCTTCAAGGTCATTGACCTCTTGTTATTTTAAGTGATCTTATCATTAGGTTAATAGGGATATGCTATAAAGGGCATCAAAAACACCATTCAAACAAACAAACAGTTGCAGAGGAAAAAACAATTGAAATTTAAAATATAACACTCTTTTAACTATTTTGTTTGATTATAGGGTTATTTCCCTGGTCATATACAAGTTGTGTTCCTTCTGCAACCACATGGCTTCTTCCAGAGGGCGTTTTCTGACTACAGGTCAAAGTTCAAGGAAGATCTTGAGTACAAGGTAGGTTATATTTAGTAACAGTGACATTTGTCTTTAAACATTAGAACAGGACAAACGTTCAGGAGGATATCAGATAAAAGTTTGTATTATTGTACTATATTTAGTAAAATTAACATTCACTTCTACCAATAAACATAATTAGAACAGGGACAAAGTTCAGGAGGCATTTTGAGTATTAGTTATAGGTCTATATTTAGTAACTGTGACCTTCATCTTGCAATAAACGTTTAGTGTAATTCAAAGTTAAATTAGGATTTCAAGTTTAAGGATGTGCCTTTAATTTCTGTCAATAAACATTAATTATTATTTTATGTCCAAGTTCAAGACAGATCTCAAGGACAATTAAGTTATAATTTTGTGTCACCTGCATACCATGGCAGACACTTAGGGATCACTTTGTTTGTCGTCTGTCGTTGTTCGTCATCCATCCGTCACACTTTCACCTGCAACCTAACCTTAGTCATAACATAGAAAAGTATTTGACCTCTGTTGATGGAACTTCACACACCACCACCATCTTAACCCAAGGAATGTTGTTGTTACACATGTCCAATAAATCTGACTTTCACTTTGGCAGAGTTATGCCACCTTTCATAAAACTTAAACCTTCAACCTAACCAAGCTCATAACTGGCCATAATTTAAGAAGTATTTGACCTATGTTCATGACACTTGACATGCGTATTCATCTTACCAAACAGCATATTGTTACCCATGACCAATAACTTTGAATTTCATTTCTGCAGAGTTATGCCCTTTTTATAAAACTTTAACCTGCAACCTAACCAAGATCATAACTGGCCATAACTTAAAATGCATTGACCTATGTTCATAAAACTTCACACACATCTTCATCTTAACCAAAGGAATGTCGTTACACATGTTCAATAACTCTGCCTTTCATTTTGGCCGAGTTATGCCCCTCTTCATTAAACGTTAACCTGCAACCTAACCTAGCTCATAACTTGACCTTTGGTCATGAAATGGTGAACAGTTTTTCCTTATTAATTATCCAGTGCATATTTATGCCCCTGTTCATCAACTTTAACACTTAAAAAACCTGCTTCATAATTCATGAAGGATTGAACCACCTACCTTCAAACTTTATTATTCTTCGACTAAAGCCGACAAATATATTTGTGCTTACGTTTGATAAGTGCCAATGGAAGGAGAAGTAATTAATGCGAACCATTTTTATTTTCCTTCTTTACTAAATTGAGCAAATGAACTGATATGATAATAACATAGCGCTTGGAATATAAATGCTGATTTAACACTATAAGACGAGTGTAACGAATTATGTACGCTTTTTGGGAAAACAGCTTTGTTTGTATCGAACATTAACCAAAACAACAAATTTGTGTGTAAAACGTGGCGCTATTGGTAATGGATTACTCGGGAACCAGCCTACAGCGATAACTTCTATTTTAAGAACACATTGATGCCTCAAAAAGTTCAGAAGAGACCGATTAGCAGCTTAACATAGACAGCTATTTTTAGAACAGAGCCTATATTTATGCAGGAACATTGGCGTACTACAAGCTTCGATAATCTCTGTATCCGAGCACCTGCTATTTCCGATAGTTGTCGTTATAAATACTACCGACGAAATTTTTCTTGTAGTTAGATTTTACTTGCTGAAATAAGCACATGGCAGGAGACACAAGTGTTCCATGGAACACCCTTTTAGTGTAATAATATGGTCTTTGCAGTTTTTAATAAAGATAATGGCCCAGGTGTTCAAAAATCTTTTAGCTTAATCCTTGGTTAGTGTAAACTTTCAAAGTACACTTTCTCATAAAATATATATTGTATTACTAAAAGTTTTTCATTTGCATTTCTTCTGAATATATTGCTTTCACATGCTCAATTTCTGGTAAAAAATATTCAATTATCGGAAATTTGGAAAGCATAGAAATTTTGACTTAACGCTCGGTTAAGTTAACCGACTTTTGAACAACTGGTCCAATGGTTGCACTGACCTGAACACATACTAGATTACCTACTAGGGTATGCCGACGCCAACTTTGCCGTCAAATGCTATGTCATGGTGGCAACTCGAGTCTGACTAATGGTAACGCGTCTTATTTTAAATATACTGAGGGAAAAAAGCTTAGCAAAGTTTTGTTGCACCCTGGAAATAATACATTTTTTGTTGTAAAATCAAGAAACTACTGCCACGGACACAGTATTTTATTAAACACACATCAATAACAGTCGATCATCTTAATGACATAACTAATAAATGAATGTAGGGGTCAAGCCCGTAAAGTCCCAAAATGTCAGTATATCTTGTATACAGTATTATTTCATCTAAAAAACTTGCTTAACATTTTCCCTCAGTATAAGTTCTTTTGCATCTACGTGGGCGAATGTTAACGACGTTGCATTGTAAACCTTTGCCTCACAACCGCTGCGGGTTCGAATCCTACTGGGAGCTCGACTTGTAAGTGAGGAAGTGTTGATTCTTACGGATGGCGGGAGGTGTACAGTACTGGTTGTACCCAGGAAAAGTGGGTGGTCTGCCTCCACCACAAAAAATCAACCGTCATATATAACCTTACATGTGTTGAAAATGACGTAAAACGCTATACAAACAAACAAACACATGTTGTTTTGCAGGTGATATCTATGGATGCCCCAGAACAGATGCTAGAGTATGTTGATGCCAGTTGTGTCACTGACGATATGGGGGGACAACTTGAGTTTGATGCAAATGAATGGACGCAGAACAGATCAGTGAGTTGTCTTAAACACTTTTACTTTCATCCTCAATAAATTGACAATGTTTATCAAGGTAACTATATTTTCCAGAAATAATATGTGCTTGTCTAGAACCCCATGTTTTAAGATGTGGTCACAGAAACTACAATATGTATCAAGGGAACTTTTTTTTTCTCTAGAAATAATATGTTCTTGTCTAGAACCCATGATTTAAGATTTGGTCACAAAAACCTGCACTTGTTCCCTTAAGCAAGTTGCATATGTTTACTTTTTTCCCACCGTCAGATGGAGACATTAACCAGGGGTCTCATGATATGGAGTCAGGCATGTTCAAGAATTGAATCGTTTTACGGCTCATTGTCTGTATCCTCTTCCTAGGTCTCTTGGAAAGGCTCAAATAAGCAAATTAATGTGTTGAAGCATTACGTGGTCCCGCCTTAAATCCATTAAAGCTTTGATGAGCAGGATTCTATTGCGAATATTTTGACAAAAAAACACGTATAAAAACATTTATTTTTACTGAAAAAATGTTATAACCTGTTTAAAATTACGTATTGAATGTTTTAATGTTACAATATGCAAACTTGTTAAGTCGAAATTAAGGTTTTATTTCATATCCCACCCAACCCCGTTTTCGCTTCTTGGAGAAGTGGTTGGATGGAGTATGAAAGTTAATACTCGGAACCTGTAATGGGGTACAATTCAGCCATGCATGCATATTCAGAGCCAGATACAGGATTTTAAATAAGAGGGGTGGGTAGGTGGGGTGGTGGGATGGGTAACTTTTTTTAAAAAGTTGACAGCTGAGAAAAGCAAAAACAAATTGCATTTTCACATGAATTGCACAACTTCTAAGATTTTAGGTTGGAATCCACCCCTGCTTTAAGTTCCAAATGTGTAGGATTCATGTTAAAACAATAATTTTAATTATGTTTGTATTTAGGCTGTAGAGAAGTTCAGCAGTAACACAGAAAAAATCGCCATTGCCCTGACTTCGCTCATCAAGAAATTGGAAATTGCATGCACGCCCAACGATGTGGATGGCACGGAACGACAAATTCACGAGCATACGGTACAACGAAAGGAGCTTCTGGAGGACCTGGAGTCATCCACATTCCACGGACAGACACTGTTGACGTGCATCAAGGGAGATAATGAGAGAACACCTCTTGTACAGCTTGCTCATGTTTTAGATGTAGAAAGGTGATTATCTCCCTTTGTCAAAACAAAATTCATTTAATAGTTGAGTTTAGTATTATTTTGCCTATTGGTAAATACTTTAATAGAAAAGAAAAGAAACGCAGTTAACAAAAATTTACGATCTGCAGTTTAATGATAGAAATCATGTTGTTGGTTTTTCGAAGATGTGAAAATGCAAGTTTATGGTCTGTACATTCAGAAAGCCAAGTGTATGAACAAGCAAGATTAAAAAATATTTCACTAAAGTGAAATAATTCCTCTTTTATTTGAATTAACCAAATTACTTTCAGTCACAAAATGTATTATTTTTGCATTAACTATTTTCATTCTAAAAAACTTTCCCTTGATCTGACAAAAAAATATATGTTTTTTTGAAGTTATGTTTCTTTTAACATTACATTACACAATGCTAAATTACCATGACAGATTAATTGTGCAGTTGGAGGAGACTCGGCGGAGGTTTGATGAATACTGGGACAAACACCAAAAGAAACTACAACAGTCACTTCAGTTACGCAAATTTGAGGACGACTTCAAAATGGTTCGTAACTACATCTAATTCTTGTCGATAGTGAAGGGCAGCATATTGTGTTACCCTTGTCCGTCACACATTGGTTCAAGTTTTAATTACATCAGTTTCTAATTGAACAATATCCATATTTTCTTTAAACTTCCTATGCGGATACATATAGAACCAAAGTGGGTCGCCAAACCCAAACCTTAATTTTTACTTCATTAATTCAGGTTCACTTTAAAGTTACCTCCTTTTCTAAGTTCAAATTATCATTTTTTGTAAGAGTCATTGGATATACTGGTACACTGATGCTTTTATTTAGACATCAGTAAAAATTAACTGTGCATTGATACAAATTATTGATGTACAAATAATAGGGCCACTTCAATCCTGTTCCAATTTGAACAAGATGGCAAAATTATCCAACAAAATTGACTAACTTTTCCAGCTAACTCTTGATAAGCACATGGAATAGCTTGAAGAGAGGACAGGATAGTTGGCGGTAGTGACCACACCCTCTGCATCCAAATCCCTATCATATTGGCAGTAGCAACCCCATCGACTGCATCCCAACACTCATCTACTTAATATTTATTACAGTTCCAGTACATCATGGACAAGAACATAGACTGGCTTGAAGAGAAGATGAAGGATATCGGAGACAGCGTCAGACGCGTCGATGAACTCATTAAAGAATTTGATGCATTTGAAGAAAAGTCACATGTAAGTTTTTTAACATATTTGTTCAATCTGGGAATACTTGTAATCACATCTTTATGCCTGAAATTGTCAGAGGTCTGCAAGGTTTAAAAAAGCAAAGTTATATGTCTTTTTTGGTATGTCTGTTTGGAAGCTTAGCTCCTCCTTCTAGTCTTGTTCTGAGCCACTATGCTCGCTTTGTCTGGTGCCAGTAGAAATGAATGGAGCTATGCCAATAGGCCAACACTGGATTCAAGACAAAATAATGAAATAGGTAGTTGACAACAAAACACTAATAGATCAGGGCAATGTCCTTTTCTCTCATTTCTAGTCAGGTCAGATGGTTCTTTTTTCCCCATGAAAGATAACTCTGTCTTATGTGACATGTGCATGTTAGATGAAAGGTCATGACGTCACGTTGGTGACGTCGCCTTTTTCTAGCATAAAATCAAATACAGTCATTGAAGTATGCCTGTACTAAGTGCATAATGGAAAAAAAATATCATCCCTGATGACAATCCTGATCCTCGGGTGAGATTTCCCTATCTCACATGGATACTCATGATGGATTCTTACAATTGTTTGTGAGTTTTATGTATGGACATGCGGTTATAAAAGGTTTATTCAGTTGAAATATGGTGTTTGTTTAAGCAGGCCTTGCATTATTTTCATAACAGAATCAGAAACCTCGCTGAAAAGTGTAACCTGAATCATGATGCTTTCTCTACTTACTTTATTAATGGCCGACTCATAGCTCTGTGGTAGGTACAGAGTCATTATCACAGCAAGGGAAACAACTCTGCCCTTCCTATATAAGTCTAGTATTTCTAGTTGCTGCACAGACCGGACTGTCTTTGCAAGGGAAACCACTCTATTTTGCAAGAGAAATACCTCTGTTGATAATAAGTTTTTCCTGTATCTTTGTTACGCAAAGAAACAAACTAGAGTATGAATAGAGTTTATTACTGTATTAGATTAGGACAGACACTGTATCTAACAATTAAGTATCCACTGTTACCAGTATCTGTAATTCAATTAAATCTCATTGATCTCCTGTAGTGGTGTTAGTTTAGTCTGGCTATATGTTAAAAGGTGATTTACAGTATAGTTGTCAGGACAGGTCTTTTCTGCTGTGGTGAAGTTTTAAGAATATTTCTAGCGGATGGATGTACATGGTATATATAGTACTTGTTTATTTTGCAGTTTTTATAAAAAAATAAATAAGGTATAATACGCCGTTTCAAATCTTTAGTAATAGATAATGTTAAATTGGAAAAACTGTGAGTATACATGGTGAAATGGCACACACACACATTTTTCAGCTGCAACATTTGAGAGTTTGAGAACTAGGGTACTAAGAAAGTGCTTCCTGAGAAGTAAGGCAGACAAACGGTTATTACTTCTCAAAGTTTGTTTGTTTGTAGGGTTTGTTGTTGTTGTTCATGCTTATAATGCAGGAATATTTTCATTACTTTGGTAAAAATCTGGTATTTATTAGATCTACATTTTTTTTTGAAAGCAATAATGCCATTCATTGTTTCAATTATTTTCTGATTTCCTGTCAGCTGAAGAAGTGGGGTGGGGTAGGGTGGGGTGGGGTGGTGGGTGGGGGTGCTAATAGGCTTTTTTACTCCTACTGAGTATGTTTTTTAATTAAGACTCTGATATAACACGGATAATGTACGTAAGCAATTATGTTTGCATTAAACATTTCATATCATATCAAATAAAACGTAGATTTATATTTTACGAAATATCGAATTGCACTTAATCATTTGCCTGAATTAGGTGTGAATGAGCAGTTAAACAGCTGTTATTTCAATTTAAAATATTATAGTAATGCAAACATCAACCTCAGAAAGACCTTCCTTATAATGCCTGAGTCATGTTAAACGCCTTCCACTTTCTTTATCTATACTAGTATATAGGGCACAACCCTAAATATTTCAAACACAAAAAACATATCTGCCTACTATCTTAATGTATAAATAGGAACGGCCAAATGTTTGTAGATCTCTCCTTGAAGTATTGATCAGCAGATATAGATAAAACATATCGACTTTTTTTTCCAAATCGGCGTCAAATTTAAGAAAAGCGAAAAGTTCATACGGTCATACAAATTGTTTGTGATCATTACATTTGCCATATCAAGTTTTATGAAAGGAAAGCATTATGGTAGAGTTACACACATTGTACGGTACCTCGTGCTGCTGTGTCAACGTTGACTTTATATTAGCATTGACCCAAACGTGACTAATTTACTGATTATCTTGTAAAGAACATTATCGCATTAGTGAACTATTTAAAGATAGTTGAATTCACCGTGACCTGACCAGTGCCGGTAGTGTATTCATAGATTAAGGGGATTAGCCTTCCACAGAAGAATGGATTAGATAATGTTTATGTTTCACATGTTTTCCATTTAAATTATTAAAATTCAACTCAACCGTCCACGAGATTTAAGGTGACAATTAGCAATTTTGATTATCTTATCCCATTGTTTTCATTAAAGGAACTGAATCTTTATGCAAATCATCACTTTTAGTGACCACAAATATAAAACCTCAAAAATTTCAATTTTAAAAGGAAGTTTCAGTTTATTTATTAGAGAAAGGATAACTTTTAAACGTGTAAAGAAAATACAATGCAAGACTGCAGTGTATCCCATTTAGATTAAAATTCGGGGCGTCCGTGGCCGAGTGGTTAACGTCTCTGACTTGAAATCACTTGCCCCTCACCGCTGTAGGTTCGATCCCTCAGGGGCCTAGGAATCTTTATGTGAGGAAGCTATCCAGCTGGCTTGCGGAACGTCGGTGGTTCTACCCAGGTGCCTGCCCGTGCACGAAAATTTCCCGGAGGTGCACCTGGGGTCTTCCTCCACCAATGGAAGCTGGAGAGTAACCATATGACCTTAGCTGTTGGTGCGACTCTAAAATCCAATTCAATTAGATTAAAATTCTGAATTAATGTGTTGTTGTTTTCAAATACTCATGTAAGAATCAAGTTTGGTCTGGTTACCTAGGAAAGAACTAAAACGCGCACCTTATAACATATCTAGGGCCTTTATAATAAGGGTCTTATCTCTTCTGGATCTGGATCTGGAAAATTCAAAAACCTCTGCAGATTTTAAATTTGTTTGACAGTCCTATCAATACAGTTTCATTTGTTATAATGTCTTCAGCCTTTACTTTATATCAGATTTTTTTCCGGAATGTATAATATTTTATTAAACTTTTAAACACCATTCTAAAATTTAGGAATGCCATACAGTCATGTTTTTTTTTTTTTTTGTAAAATAATGAAATTTATTTTATGATAAGCAATGAAATACTGTATTTTATCAGTGAAATAAAAGTGTTATTCCACACTGTGGAATATAGAGTTTTATTCCACTGCCGGGACTACTTTTTTAATGAACAACTAACACATATGCACAGTAAATGGACTCGCAAGATATTCCTACACAAACGTAAACATGTCAAGAGAAAAACACTGCAAATTGTACATTCTATTCAAATAATGATTTGAAATGGATTTTAAAAGATAAAAAGAAATGATTGCCGATATAAATATATTTAAAAAAAATTCTATTTGGGTATAAATAAAATTTGTTGTTTTTTTGTAGTCGGGCAAAAAATGTGTAAAGCGGCTTAGTTATTGAAATTGCCTCTGTTGTTGTTCTACCGTAGTTTCCCTAAAAAAGTGTTTGTAAATCATAAAATAAAAAGAAAATTTGTTTCGCATGAGTGAAAATATAAAGTTTTCTCACTTTGAAATGAAATAAATTTATGTTATTCACTCCAAAACAACAAATATCCTCTCTATATTTGCAATGTCTAATATAAACCCTATATTCTGGAGCCAAGAAAGTGAAAACATTAGCCAGGCAATGATGAAGATGTTTTATTGTTATACATTGTACTTTTAATAATAAAAGAAAAAAATATTATCATGCATTCACTTCAATTGCATGAAGTGAAAATGGGCAGAAATGCGAAAACAAATCATGGAAAAAGTTTAATTGTTATACTTTGTATTTTTAATTTATTACAAAAGAAAAGTGATTGCTATTGTTTGTTTGACAGCGGAAAATAAGATAATTGCGAAAAATGAAATTTGATTAGTAGACCAGGTATGCGTTTGTATAAATGATATCTTGCAGGTTCTTTAGTCCAATATCGTAAAACCTTTAAGCATACGTACAGCTAAAAGTATACAATGGGGCTCCACCGACCCATTTAAATGGTAAAGTTGATTTTATTTCATTTGGCACACAAACTTAATTGATTTAATTTGAAAGTCTTTCAGAACAGATTTTTAATAAAATATAATAGAGTTCCAAATGCTGAAATGTGATTGCTTAAAAGGGTGGAAGTCAATTGCTTGAGGTTTTATTTAGTTTAGATTAACACACAAATTCAATTTAATAATTGATTTAAAGATCTTTCAAAATTGATTTTTGATAATACAGTTCAAAATGTTGAAATGTAAAATGCTTTATGGAGATTTTAATGTGAGTTCTGGGATAGAGCTCAGTTGAAGCAACATAAACGCTGTTACGGTAATAGTTATCGTTTAATTTTGTGTGATTAATACATAATTATCATCTTCTTTGTAAACATTAGTGTACTTATTACGGTAGATGACACGCGTGGAATCCTTGATGTACGTAGACCATCCTGTAATGGTTTGATATTTTACGATAAACATGTTTCGGTCAACTGATGCCTCCAGTGTCAGTAATGTTTTTCTATAGTTGGGGATCTGATGGTATGTCCAGGTCAACTGATAATTTAACAATACCTCATACCTGTTGTGATATATACTGTTATCCTAACTGCTAGCCGACTAACTATATGTGATGATTTGAAATTCGGAATAAAATAATTGGTTGTGTGCATTTTACCTAAATGGATAACATGTAGGACTTAAATAAAAAAGGTGATTGAAGAAAGGTATATTAATAAGTTTGTAGAACAGTCAGTTTGTAGAACAGTCATTATAATGAATCAATCAGGTGATTTAAGTATTAGTTAGAGGCTATGAAGTGAAATTTTAACAATTAAGAAACCCTAAGGGAAGGAGCGCAGCAACTGACCGTTTTTTTTAATAATTGTTAAAATTTCACTTCTTAGGCTCTAACTGACTTAGTGTTTGCCCTACTTTTTCCCCGCGTTTCTACGAAACCACGCCTCTTAACACATTTGCGCTTCTACTAAATCCGCCTCCTTGTGTCCATACAAGCGCCTGCCATTTATAGTAAGCGATTACTTAATGATTAAATGGTTAAAATTGGTGATCGTTAGAAATTTACATGAATAAGTTCACCATTTTTTTAAAATTCCTCACCGTCTGATTCGAGGAAAAAGTAAGGCAAACACTAAACTTTGTTATTGGTTATCTTATTTTGCTAGGGAAAAAACCCACTTAGTTCTTAACAATATGATTAAAGGGAACCACACAAAAATAGGTGCTAACAATATGGTTGGTTTTCTTAACAGTTTTAATAATTGCACAGACATATTAATAAAGGTCTGTGATAATTGATCTTATTAAAACAAAACTGAACTTTGTTAAAAAGACAAATTTAACTGGTATATTACTAATAGTTTATTAAAATTTATCAACAATTTACCGTAAATTTAAAACAAAAACAAGGATATTTAAGCTGTCAATTCCCCAGTATGTAGATATTTACCAGCAATTAACTACAAAGAAAAATTGACATTGAATTAATATGATTTATTCTATTTCTATTTCGAAAAAAACGAATTCTATTTCCTTCATTATTCTACATAGTTTTTAAATATATTATTGGTGCAATATCATCAAAAGTCAATAATATGTAAAAACAATTCGCTTTGAACTATTCTAACAATTAATATTAATGATTGAATGAATGCAAATTACAAGAAAAACTAACGGGACGCCGTGAGTTTTTAAAAAATCAAGATTGCGGTGTGTCCCTTTAAACTGATGAATAGTGTAATTATATGTTTAGGTGGCTTTGATTTATAGTAGACCAGATTGCTGGAACCATTGTGATTTCTATTTGCTTAAAGCTGGCGGATTTTAAAGGATTTGTTTGAAGAAAATCAAGAAATGTTTATAGAAAGTCCAGGAGTTACTTTGACTGTCTCAAGGAGTTCGTTTATAATCCACACGAGGCCGCGTGGGAATAATTGAAGTATTGCTGACTTGCTGAATTGAATGAATTGTATTTTGTAGACTTTGTGATAAATGATTGTTATTTATACAGAACTGAGGCATTGCATAAAATTATGATTAAAAAAATGAAAAGAATTGAAAGTGAAATATTCATAAATTGATTTTTATAAGAAATGCACAAAAGAGGCAGATATCTGTAGATTATTAAAGTTAGAAATCTGTGGACAATGTGATATGCACAGAGAAGTATTGTAATATTAAACTGCAGGAAAATAACAATATAGAAGGATATACCATTGAACAGCTGTGTATGGATTAAAGGGGTTGATGCACTATTTTCAAACACGAATTATTTAAAAGGGCTCTCAAAGACATGAAAAAAGTTGAAAGAATTATCAAAATGGCGTGACAAATAAAGGAGATATGACCTACTGAAAATTTGCCAAGAAACATAAATGGAGGAGGCCATCTTTGAACGATGACGTCATCGCGCCTTTTTACCATATATGGAATATTGACAAAATGTCCTTTAAAGCAAAGAAAATCACTGCATATGAAAAATAAGCATACAATTTATACATTTTACATCTGTATATCTATTTTTAATCAATTTGCAGTGATTGTCGTTGCTTTAAAGGACATTTTGTCAATATGCCATATATGGTAAAAAGGCGCGATGACGTCATCGTTCAAAGATGGCCGCTTCCATTGATGTTCATTGCAAATTTTCAATAGGTCACATCTCCGTTAGTTTTCATGATATTTCGATAATTCTTTCAGTTTTTTTCAAGTTTTTGAGAGCCCTTTTAAATAAATCGTGTTTGAAAATAGTGCATCAACCCCTTTAACTTCAATGTACAAGGTATGTTACAGTGTCATATTTTATTTCATGACTTTGAGTTTTATGTCCCAATATTATTTAAATTGTTTTAGTAATAATCTGTGGTGTTTGTTTTTTTCATACAATTACAACTTTTAAGCTTTAGTCAGACAATTTATGCAAAATCACTTGGCAGGAGTGACATTGTTATTGTGATAACCTTGCAATATTATAATCATGGTTCCAAGATTTCAGGTTTTAGTTAGCAATAGGACCTATCTGCTGTGACAAAATTGTCTCTTGAAACAGGCTTATATTGATAAGGCCAGATTTGTTTTTCCTTGAGATGTTTTTCATATTTAGTTTTTCTACATTTTTACAAAAAGTAGGGTAGGAGGGTCTGAGACCTGAAAAATTGAAAAGCTTTGGCCTTATGCACATGATCTTCTGAGTATACAAATATACTGACTGACACAATAAATAAAGACTTAGAATGACCTCAGCAAGGGATAAAAATTGTTATCTTCTTTCAGATTTTCTTTAAGCACCTTGGCTCATACCATATCTAAAGGTTCAAAGCTTCATACAAATTTGGTTTGTCAGAGCATACTTTTTGCTAAATTGTCCAGATTTTGATTCCTATGTATGGTGGGAGGTATACTGTTTCTACCCTGGATTAAGTGGGTGGTTTACCTCTACCAGAAAAAAAAAATCGACCATCATACACATATCTTAAATGTGCTGAAAAATCATGTTAAACCACAAGCAAATACATTTTGTATTTCCCATAACTGTCTGCAGATACATACATTATAAGAAAAATAAATAAACCTCTTTTTTTTTTAATGATGATTTGATGCATAGTATTAACCCAGAAACATACTAATGATATATATATTATGAGTTGTTTCCTGGTTGATGTAATGATTTTGGTCTAATAAACAACAAACATAGCAAACCCATCAGTTTTAAAATAATAGTTATTGTTTTTCTCTGTATGTTGATGCAGCTCATTATATATACAAACATACAGAAATAATTCAAAGATTGCGCTCTTTGAGTCTCGTTTCTCTAGGAATTTTAAAAACAATTAATGGAAAACTGCATAATTTGCTCTGTAGTTGGCAAATTCAAGCGACTCAAAATTAAAAATACTAGCAGGAATGTATCAACAACAATTTATACTCAAATTCCAAATATTTCATTAGCACAAAACATCTGTAGTTATTCTAGATTCCATATGATAAATCTTCCCTGAAGATAGTTGACCACTCTGAAAGTGTCATTGGACGTGATAAGTTGTGCATTTATTTCACCAAAGTAAACATAAGTGACATATAAGGTGGGGGAGAGTGTTGCAACGCAGGTATTTAGGAGGGAGACGACTCTGGCAAGTCTGGAATGTTGAAGAGGAAGCTTGTTTTGTTTACACATTAGCACAGCTTCACCCTACATGTGACACCATATTGATACAGCATGTGTCATTGTTTATACATATTAATTACTGTTGGACGGAGGAAGGGTAGATTAGACCAATTGCTAGGAAAGTGACCGAAGAATTTGTTATGTACATGATATGGCACATCCCACCTTTATTCCCAGATAAGCTATCTGACTCTTTTCATATGCTTGTACAATGCTAAAATCTCAGTCTCTAAAGAAATAAAGCTTCCGTTCTTAAGTACTAGGCAAAACAATACTACTGCATGTACACCCTTATATAATTTCAGCTCTTCAGTTACTGTTTTGTTTTTCCTATATAGTTCAGTTGACAAGGCATTTTGTTTTAGAGTTACAGACCTCGCAGCCTCTCGTGGGTTCATTCCCATCTGATGGGAAACTTCATCGTCATCATCAAGGTTGCTCTACCAATTTAACCTAAGGCCAACAAATAGGTGTGTTTCCTATTGCATGCTCTAAAAAAATAGGGTCGGTAGGTTGGCATTTTTATTTTTTTTATTTTTTATATTTTGTTGGAGCAAGATATTGTGAGATTCTACATGTATTTATCTCAAGTTGATGATACTGCTGAAAGTTTCTCTGTGATGTCAGTTTACCTCGATATATTGTGATAAATCATTGTTCAGAAAAAATGATTTTTTTTTTTTTTTTCATAAAAAGTTTTAGGGTCGGCCCCTTAAAAATAGGGTCGGTCGGGGCCACCGGAAACACAGGTATTATTTTTTTTTGCCTAATAGGATGTGTCAACATGCAGTATGTAAATAAAACATTTAATTTAATTTCATCCAGTGCATGAAGGCAACAAGATGTCTGTTAAGAATAATCAGCAAAAAAAATATTGCTTTTTACAATAATTTCTATGTCTTTATACTATAATTTTCTTACGAAAAACTGCCAAGAAAAATGTTGTCTTTAAGCAGCATGTAGGTCTTTGTTAATGCTCTCTTTACATAGTGTTGTAACCCTCCTGTGTGAACTTAAATAACTATTGACACTTTCTTTCAATAAATTAAATGTAGTTGAAAATAAAATTATACTGAATAGGCATACTTGTTCAATATTTAAACAACTGCGCATATTCTTCCGCTAATATGACAGAATTGTGATAACCCGTAAATGACCTTCACTGTCTAAAATATATCGGTGAGTGCCAAAAGGTTTTTAGCTCTACTGATCAGAGATCAGCAGAGCTTATGCCGTGGTGCGTCGTCCGTCGTCCGTCTGTCCGTCTGTCTGTCCGTCTGTCTGTCCGTAAACTTTTATTTGTAGCGACTACTCCTCTGAAGCTACTGAATGGATTTTCATGAAACTTTACAGAAATGTTGCCAAAGAAGTCTAGTTGATCCTAGCAAAAATTCATGTTAAGGTGAAATCCAAGATGGCCGCCAGATATAAAAATAGGTTTTTAAAAAAACAAGTTTGTAGCGACTTCTTCATGAAAACTATAAGTGATATTGATATGGGACTTTTTCTAAAATGATCAGCATGACATGATGTTGGTCCTTGTCGAAAATTGTTTTGATTCGCTGTTAAACATGGCTGCCAGCGGCCATCTTTGTTTACATAGAGTTATATAATGAAAACTTGTAGCGACTACTCCTCTGAAACTACTTGACAGATTTTCATGAAACTTCACAGGTATGTTGCTCTTGATGTCTAATTGATCCTAGCAAAATTTCAGGTCGGCCGGAAATTCAAGATGGCCGCCACGGCTAAAAATAAATTTTCAAAATACAAGTTTGTAGCAACTACTTCTTGAAAACTATAAGTGATATTGATATGGGACTTTTTCTAAAATGATCAGCATGACATGATGTTGGTTCTTGTCAAAAATCGTTTTGATTCAACGTTAAACATGGCCGCCAGCGGCCATCTTTGTTTACATACAGTTATATAGTAAAAACTTGTAGCGACTAATCCTTTGAAACTACTTGGCAGATTTTCATGAAACTTTACAGGAATGTTGCTCTTAATGTTTAATTAATCCTAGCAAAATTTCAGGTCGCCCGGAAATTCAAGATGGCTGCCATGGCTAAAAATAGATTTTCAAAATACAAGTTTGTAGCGACTACTACTTGAAAACTATAAGTGATATTGATATTGGACTTTTTGTAAAATGATTAGCATGACATGATGTTGGTTCTTGTCAAAAATTGTTTTGATTCAACGTTAAACATGGCTGCCAGCGGCCATCTTTGTTTACATAGAGTTATATAGTAAAAACTTGTAGCGACTAATCCTTTGAAACTACTTGGCAGATTTTCATGAAACTTTACAGGAATGTTGCTCTTAATGTTTAATTGATCCTAGCAAAATTTCAGATCGGCCAGAAATTCAAGATGGCCGCCACAGCTAAAATTAGATTTTTAAAAAAGAAGTTTGTAGCGACTACATCTTGAAAACTATAAGTGATATTGATATGGGACTTTTTGTAAAATGATCAGCATGACATGATGGTTATCAGAGTCAAACATTATTTTGATTCGACGTTAAACATGGCTGTCAGCGGCCATCTTTGTTTACATAGAGTTATATAATGAAAACTTGTAGCGACTATTCCTGTGAAACTACTTGACAGATTTTCATGAAACTTCACAGGAATGTTGCTCTTGATGTCTAATTGATCCTAGCAAAATTTCAGGTCGGCCGGAAATTCAAGATGGCCGCCACGGCTAAATATAATTTTTCAAAAAACAAGTCTGTAGCGACTACTTTCTGAAATCAAAATCAATCAGTAGAGCTTCAAGGTCATTGACCTCTTGCTAATACTAACTTTTAAGCATATACAATTAAGTGGTACCGTATTTCCTCTAATAGTAGTGCCTCCCTAATACAAGCACCCCAACCCACACCGTTAAATCATACATAATGATTTAAAATAAATCAATAGGTTATTAAAATTTGGGATCAATTATTGGGAATTTTAAATCCTTCAATGGTAGGTGTGTGTTGTTTTCTCACTCACTCGCATACACTCATTCGTGAAAAGAACCACACATCTACCATCAACCATCTTGATTTCCCAATAATCAATCCCAACAGTTAAATAATCTCTATTATATTCCACTTCTAGACCATTCACTATAGATTAGTGCTGGGAAGATTGGTGTGTGCTCCCTTAAAATCTCAATATAAAAATATATGGATTTGCCTTGAAACATGAACTATACTGAGCAAAAATAAAAAGTACACCTTTTTCTTTCCCTTATTATATCGACAGCAAAACAGGAAATAATAAATAATGTATATAAAATATACCACTAATAAATCAAACAAAGTTCAGTACACAAGGGAGTTATCCCCCTTTTCCATAAACCATGCATTTTTGGTAAAAACACATAAAATCTACAAACATTACCTCAATTTGTCGAAGACAATATTCTCTATACGTTGTGTTGTTTTTTTTGTGAGTATATTAAAGGGGAGAAAATGCTTAGGCTCCCTCAACTTGAAAGAAATCCTGCTGAATCTGAACTGGATACACTACATAATTTTATTATTTCTGGACAAAACACTGAGCAAAATCAATTCCTAGGCAATGAACATCGTTATAAATTGATTTTCATATGAAAGGTAATCAATATTATCCCTTGATGAATGTATTGTTTCAAGAAATAATGGAGTTTTAACAGGACAACCTGTGGTGATTGACCTAGCTTTCCACTGACGTCATAAAGGAAACATGACAAATTGATTTTTTCTGAATTTCTCCAAAAAGTGCATGAGTTCCAGTTAGGTGGATGTAAGAGAAATTTATGTTTTGTTTGTTTGTTTTGTTTGTATGGTGGTTTACGTCATTTTCAACACATGCAAGGTTATATAATGACGGTTGATTTTTTGTGGTGGAGGCAGACCACCCACTTTTCCTGGATAGAACCAGTACTGTACACCTCCCGCCATCCGTAAGAATCAACACTTCCTCACTTACAAGTCGAGCTCCAGTGGGATTTGAACCTGCAGCGGTGAGAGGCGAAGGTTCACAACGCAATATTTATGTTAAAAATGAATGAATTAATAGTTATCTATATATAGCTTTCTATATATAGCTTCATTAGGCTATCTATATATAGCTTCATTAGGCTATCTATATATAGCTTTTATTTGGGCCACCTCAGAGAGAGAGTGGAAGGACGCATGGGAATACGGGAATCCTGCAGATGGAGTAGAGTAACTCGCAGGATGATTGGGGTTTACAATGTTGGGCTGCTGATTAGACATTTCCCCAAAACACCCCTTTGTCACATAAAAGGAATGGTCTTAACTCAAAGAAAGAACAGTCCATTATATATATGTAGCGGGTTAAGTGTTAACAAGCATGTGAATGTGTTTTGGGAGGCAGGGATCAATGGAATCGGGAAGGTGGATGTTGTGTGGATCTGAGTGACATCCTATAATTCCCACAATCATCAGTGGTAATGCATCAGGTTAAGAGAGTATTGTCCTTCCTTTTAAAACTTTCTCTGTAACTCAAAAACAAAGGGAAAGCCCTGATATGTATTTATGGGGTTAAACATGTTTTTTAACGATCTTTCAATCATATCACGATGGTGTCTACTTGTAGCAGTGAGCTCTATACTCAACCGTATAGTGCTGCCATACTGGAATACCACATCTTGGCGTGATACCCCACCCAGTCACATTATACTGACACCAGCCGACGTGTCCTAGAACTACCCTTTATATACTCACCAAAGTACCCCTTTCTTTTGCTGGTTTTCCCATAGGCCAGTTTTTGAGGACAACATGAACAGCGCTTTAATTAATGTTGATATTTTAAGCACACTTCTGTGTGTGCTAAATATTCCTTTAAACAGTTTCAAATTTTGCCAAGCAATACTCTTTTATGGATGCTATATGGAAACCTTAAAGGTAGGTAATTTGATGATTTTTAATAATCAAAATTTGTTACCTAAATAATCGGTGTTGTGGTTTTCTATGATTATTTCAAAAGCAATGTATAGAGAATATTGACTTCGACAAATTGAGGTAATTCATGTTTGTAGATTATGTTTTTTACCAAAAATGCATGGTTTAAGAAAAAGGGGGATAACTCCCTTGTGTACTGAATTTTTATAAAAATAAATATTTTGTGTGGATTATTTGGTGGTGGTCGATTTAATTATTCTATATACATCATTTATTATTTCCTGTTTTGCTGTCTTTATATATAATAAGTGAAAGAAATATTTGCTCAGTATAGTGTATGCTGAACCTCGAACAAGTAACCTAGCTACCACTACCATTTTTTATAAAGTCTGGTATTTCAAAGTCGGGTTATTAGGATTTGTTACTTCGCAGATATATTCTACTCATAGATACAAGTTGCTTACATATCAGTGATAACAACACTACAGACATACATGTTCCAACTTCGATTAAATGTTTAATTACCTTTCAATGGCCGTTATATGAGAAATACGCCATAAAGCATTTTGATATTTAGATAGGGCATATGATTTTATTGCATGTAAACTTGATATTACTGTATAAGAGGTCGACACATTAAATTTGTACAAAAGGCGCTTTGTTGTTGGTGACCGTGGAAATTAAATTGATTTTTAGGTAGTACCGAGTGGATTTATTCTGATTTCTAAAACAAACTATGGACATATTAATTACCTTACATTTTACTAATAACTTTTGTTGCACTTCAGTGTTTGTTTGATCGATAAACTGGTTAATGTATTTGACACACAAATAAATATTCATGTGCTGTTAGGTCTATAATGCACTTAATTTTACTGTGTCAATTACTGGAACTACAAAATATGAAGCTATGGCAATTACCTGACGGCCAATTTCAGAAAACGGCAGAAAGTTGGACACATTTAAACATAACTAGGTGACATTTACCTGTGCTAACTTCGAAAAGTGACAGAAAGTGCTGCCGACTTTGAAAAGTGGCTGCAAGGAAGTTAGCCACTAGGTCAATTACCGGTGCCAACTTTGATTAGTGGCAGGAAGTGGGACACTAAACATAACTAGGTCAATTACCTGCCACTATTTGAATTTGACAGGTAATTGACCTAGTTATGTTTAGTGTCCAACTTCAGATAGTGGCAGAAAGTGGGGAACTTAATATAACAATGTCAATTACCAACCAACCTCATCTAGTGGCTGGATGGTTGGTTCGTTGAATGGTGTTCTACATCATCTTCAGCACATTTTAGGCTATAATTATGACGGATGATTTTTTTTTGTGGTGGAGGCAGGTCACTTACGTTTTCCTGGATAGAATCAGTACTGTATACCTCCCGCCATCTGTAAGAGGTGAAACTTACGGATGGCGAAAAATTTCTCATTTGCAAGTTGAGCTCCCCGTGGGATTCAAACCAACAGCTTTACCATCCCGGCCAACTAGTGGCAGGAAGTGAGGCAATCAGTTACCAGCATAAAACATGTGAAGAGTTGCTAGTCATGGTCATTATAGGTCATTTCAGTTATAAGCTTCATGGGATACGCTTATATATTAATGCAACTTTATAAATGCTCCATTATATAACATTATAAATTTGGTTGTTCCGGGAAAAAAAAAAAGATTTTGTTTATTGGGAAGGGAGGAAAACAGAAATGTTCACAAGAGCACAATTATGCTATAATGATAATAATTATTATATAACTGTTATAACTGCTTAAGTTTTCTTGAGATAAGATATGAATGTATTCAGCATTCCTGATCTAGCTGTCGGGATCTTGCCACCTTCCCTGAGTATGGCAGGAAGCAAAAGTATTGCTTTTCACAATGACATGTCAGAAAATCTAACGTTCCGCAATCCTAGAACTCGGTCACAGCATTTAAAAATATTTTTTACAAATTTATAATTGAAAAACTCTTAAACCATTTCCTTTTAGTTCATAGAAAAGAATAATAACCTGTTCACTATTCACCAAAATGTATTACCATTAGCAAAGGATAGCGGTCTTCAAAAAATTGTAAAGGAAAAAAACAAGTCGCAAAAAAACATAAATTCACAATAGGTTAAAAACTCTTCCAAAGGCAATAAGTGCCACTTTGCATAATGTCAGTTTAATATTTATAAAGTAATGTTTGTGCTTGGAGATAAGTTGATCTGTTGCTTCGGTATGATAATATTTGTATTTGTTATGATTGACCTTTAATATAATGAAATGTGATCGAAGGCCGTTGGTTGATAATATCGTAGTACTAAAGAGACCCATGCTTATCTGTAGGATAAATTTCTATGCACCTGCCGTTCAGCCCACTTACGTTTTATATCCAATCTATACTAGAGAATCGTGTCATAACTTGAAGACAATCGCGAATCTATAGCTACTGTGTACAACTTGAGCAATAAGTGACCAGGTGAGACTATCCCAAGTAAGGTTGTATGTACGTAGCTTGAACTACTGAAGTTTTATACCAGCATTTTATGTGTTTCCTTATTGCGGAGAGTGTCTATATAAAGGATTTAATGGAATAATTCAAATATTAAAAGTTTGCTTGGAGATGTTAACGATGTTTGTAAGTGATTAGGGTTGTAAATCAGAAGCAGTTGGAGGTGAAATACTCGATACTAGTTCCGATAATGCTGTAGTCGGTGATAATTATGTTATAGAATCATTCAAAACATCAGAAAAAATACTAAGGAGTCCAGATTCATATGTGAGCAAATTATGGAAAAGAGTCATGTTGTTGTTTTTTAAAAAGAAAAAAGAAAAGAAGGAAGATTATTAATAGTCTTTGTAATATGATATTGATTCAGGTTTTCGTAAAGTAACCATGCATATATTGTTAAAGAACCATATTATTAATAAAAATTCTGTTTGATAGTAAGTGTATATAGGGCCAGGCCAGTATCTCAGATTCCTATGTTGCCCTCCTCTCTCTCTCTCTGGGACATGTAGCTCTGAATAACCAAGGATGATATTAGTATCGATGGCCCATTAAACAACTTAGTTGCTAAAATTCACCAAAAAAAACCCACAAAAAATCATTATACCCGATTTTACTTCTGTGTTACGATAAAAAATTAAACATATTGTTTGTGCCTATTAAAATACATAAATTTATCAACACGTGCTTAAAATACTTAAATTCTTGCTTTTCTTCTCTCTTATCTTACTGGGCTCGACCAATCAAACATCAGTATCTGCAATTTTAAAATCAACATAATTTCTCTCATACCATATATATACATGTATACACCGAAACACAAAAGAAATGCATCACTTAGTTAAACTGCTGTATCTTTTTTATTATCAGCACAATTTATTCTGGCTAAAATAAATTCATACTACCATTATTATATTGAAATACTCTGAAAATTTAACAAAACTCGGATAACGATAAGTATGGATTTCATTCGATTGATGGAGCACACCCCCAAAGTCAAAAGTCACAAAATTCAATATTTTGTGTATCTGCATGCCGCGCGCTATAACACTATATCTTGCATACCGGATAAGACTATCCACGATTTACATGGGGGATGGAAAGTCTTATCTTTATGGTAAAGATAAAAGTCACGTGCGCACCAACGTCTGGTATGCAGGAAAACATGCAAAACGTTAGTAGCTGGTGGCGTCAATGCACAACATGTATCTGGTATGCAAGAAAAGAATCTATCATGGGTATTCAGTTCCGATAGCGAATTCAAACCCTCGGTATAAGTGTTTTAATCCGATAAAAACACTTATACTGAGGGTTGGAATTCCCAATCTTTGCCGGAGTAACCATGAAAGATTCCTATAATCTTCTTTGTAAGTACAGTTACAGTTAATAGTGTTACGTTGAACCCCTGAAATGATGTCAACTTTCTTACTCAGGGATGCTTAAACATTAGTTGCAACTGCATGTTCTTATTTTTTGCACGGTCATGAACAACCGAAATAAGAAATAACATTGTTTACATCTATTATCATCAGACAGTACTGCAGGGTTTGTGAGCGGCACACAGGCTTGTAAAACATGACCTGTCATCTTTAAACAAGCTTAAAACATTTGATGATGAGATAACGCAGATAGTAACTGTCATTATCTCACAATCAGGTAGTTGAACAAACACTTGGGCTCCCTCAGTGAATTTATCAACTTTTGTAATATACTCCTTGTCTTTTCCTTTTAAATTAAAAGCTCGCAATATATCCAGTACAGTTTTCCAGATCTGATTCTTGGCTGCTACATGTACTACTGTATTTCCCACCTCCCTCCCAAACTGCCCGTGCTCCACCCTCTCCTCCACCCTCTCCTCCACCCACACACATACAACTTTTTAAATAAATGTAACTAAAAATTCTTCACAATTCAATACATTTTTTTCCTTTCATACCGGATAAGGCTATCCACGTTTTAGATGCCGGGTGGAATGTCTTATCTTTATGGGTAAAAATAATAAAAATTATGTGCGCACCAACATCAGAAATGCACCAACATCCGCTATGCAGGAAAACAGGCAGAACGTTAGTAGCTGGCGGCATCAACGCACAACATATCTCTGAAATGCAAGAAAAAGAATCTATCATGGGTATAAGTATTTTAATCAGAACCGAGGCTATAATCTTTTGTATCAAAAAATTAATGAATTTCGATGTTTTGCATTACCTAACGCTTATAATTTGTTCAACAATGGTACAAGAGTGTATCCTTTGCATTTTGCAATTAAAACCAAATAGTTTGTGGAATAAGAACAATTTATGAGCACCGTTAGATTTACCGCCATTACACACGACGCACAAATGTGTATCATTGGGATCATCTATTTAATTATCTTGTTTGCTAAATAATAATATATTTTTATTATAAAATTACACTTTGTCACAAGCGCATATAAAATTATAATGATTTCCTTTTGTCGTTTTATTATACACAAATATATATTATACAAAAGCATGTTAAAATCTGCATGGCCATAGAATTGTTAAAAATGAAACCATATAATTCTGTCTGATAGAATGTGTTTACTTAATTGCGATGCAATCAATGTGCACTCAAAATAATCAAAAAGAATATTAATTAGCACAAGTTGATGTTTAATTTGCAATAAACTTGAAGACGAGTTTCATTTCATTTTAGATTGCGATCTGTTTAAAGACATCCGAAAAATATATATTAAAACATATTTTTGGAATCGACCGAGCATGTTCAAATTAAAAGAACTTTTTTACAGCAAAAATGAAAAAGAAATTAAAAATTTAAGTGTGTATATTTTTAAAGCATTTGAAATGAGGAAAACGCTAATGAATTGATTTGATGTAATTGTAATTCCATGTCTCATTTTCTCCTTCTCAATTGTAATGTTTTGTATTATTTTAATATTGTAATATTTTATTTTCACATAGTCATGCATATTTGTGTGTGGTGGTTTTGTCACGCTTGAAAATTCAAATAGAGCAATTTTGTTATTGTGTTTGAAACGTATGTGTATGTGCTTATATGTTTATGACATGGATACGATTAAGTATAATACATCAACCATAACATTGATATACTTATATATGTTTAGTCACCTTCTCCGTGAAATTTTAAATGGAAACACTGACGTGTTCATGTGTTTGTTTCTATTTTTGTTTTCTGTTTGTGTTCTCTAAAAAAGAAGTAAACAGAATAACTGTGTTTATTTTTGCATCTGATATTTGTTAATACCATATATGTACGGATCTTGCTACGTCTGTTATAATGTATATGTATAATATTGTATGATCACATGGGCCTATGGCTTACTTATTTTGAAATAAAGTGCTTCCATATAATTAATATATACAAATACCATTTATACATTAGATTGTTCACCCTGTAATTGTGTGTTATATTGGTACAGTATGTCTGGTTTCGTTTTCGCCTGAGACATTCTTGTTGATGCTGTCACTTTCCAGGGCTTTTCCAAAGAGTAACGGCCCCTTCCTATGGTAAAAAGCACATTTTTTCCCCCAATTTAAAGAAACAAAAATTCCAATCCAACTATTTTGTTTTTGTTTTTAAAGTTTTAAAGATTATTTCTATTGTGTTGGTGTCACTCCACACACTAATTTTAGTAATTGATTGTTGCTACCATGCACTCTATAACGGGTTGAAATCACTCCTTAAATGATAATTGTTCATAATGACTACTAATTTCCCAATTTTGGCAATTTGTTGATAAAAAATCCAGTTTGATCGAGAGGCCTTTTTCCCAAAATACCTAGGAAAAGCCATGCTTTCTCTGATACTGAAAAAACTGAATTGAACTGAAATCGGGGTTTACCTTGCACTAATACTTATTTGGACAGACATCTCAGAGGGAGATGAGATGAAAGATGAAGCTTCTTTATGATACTTACATGGCAGCGTCAGGGTGCGAGCATACATTGTTTTAAGGTCATGCAGCTATAAAGTGCAATGTATCATCAAACAAGCTTCTTTATGATACTTACATGGCAGCGTCAGGGAGCGAGCATACATTGTTTTAAGGTCATGCAGCTATAAAGTGCAATGTATCATCAAACAAGCTTCTTTATGATACTTACATGGCAGCGTCAGGGTGCGAGCATACATTGTTTTAAGGTCATGCAGCTATAAAGTGCAATGTATCATCAAACAAGCTTCTTTATGATACTTACATGGCAGCGTCAGGGAGCGAGCATACATTGTTTTGAGGTCATGCAGCTATACAGTGCAATGTATCATCAAACAAGCTTCTTTATGATACTTACATGGCAGCATCAGGGAGCGAGCATACATTGTTTTGAGGTCATGCAGCTATACAGTGCAATGTATCATCAAACAAGCTTCTTTATGATACTTACATGGCAGCATCAGGGAGCGAGCATACATTGTTTTGAGGTCATGCAGCTATACAGTGCAATGTATCATCAAACAAGCTTCTTTATGATACTTACATGGCAGCATCAGGGAGCGAGCATACATTGTTTTGAGGTCATGCAGCTATACAGTGCAATGTATCATCAAACAAGCTTCTTTATGATACTTACATGGCAGCATCAGGGAGCGAGCATACATTGTTTTGAGGTCATGCAGCTATACAGTGCAATGTATTATCAAACAAGCTTCTTTATGATACTTACATGGCAGCATCAGGGAGCGAGCATACATTGTTTTGAGGTTATAATGCAGCTATAAAGTGCAATGTATCATCAAACAAGCTTCTTTATGATACTTACATGGCAGCGTCAGGGAGCAAGCATACATTGTTTTTGAGGTTATAATGCAGCTATAAAGTGCATTGTATTATCAAACAAGCTATGGCGGCTTAATCATAACTTATACTACAAAATGTCATCTGATCCACACAAAAAACTACATATTTGAGGGCTTTTGCTAAGATATCGTAATTTAAGATCTTTTTGATGTTTTCTGCTTTATAAGTATTAATTTATAATATAACAGCTCTTTCTTCTGTTGTCCTTGTAATAAAACATTGTCAGACAGAATGTATTAATTTACAGCCTGCCTTAACAATTTATAAAGAATATTTTTTCGAGGAAATGCTATTTTTTATTATAATTTGACACTCAGCAGTAAATTATTAATACACCAATGATGATCAAATGCAATAACATCAGTCAAAACAGATATGTTAACATAAACGTGATCAGATATGATTGTCACCAAAATACTCAATGATTTTATCTTTAATTATTAAAACCGGTCGGCCTTCTAGAGCAGCCATTTGTTGGTGTTTGTTGATGTATAGAAGAACGTTCTATACTGATCAAGGTGTCACGGTATTCTCCTTTATTTTTGAGGAGGGGTGGGGGTGGGATGGCAGAGGGGGTGGTGTGGGGGAGGAAGAAGGCGTGCAAGCCAGTTTTGTTTGTACAAAACCTCTTTTTCATAGAATTTCATATCACTTACTCATTGACATCTCCGTGGCCAATGGTTAACGACATTGCGTTGTAAACCTGCAGGTTCGAATCCCACTGGGAGCTCGACTTGAAACTGATGAAGTGTCGATTCTTAGGGATGGCGGGAGGTGTACAGTACTGGTTCAATCGATCTACCCATGAAAAGTGGGTGGTCAGATTGCCTCCACCACAAAAAAAAATCGACCTTCATATATAACCTTTTTTTATGTGTTGAAAACGACGTAAAACACCATACAAAACTTTAACACAAAAATCAATATCTAATTAAGGAGCTTATTAACGCAAGCTCTTATAACATTACGTAATCAATGCAAGCTTTTATATAGTTATGTAATCAATGCAAGCTTTTATAAGATTGTGTTTGTTTGATATAATACCGACCATTCAGTCAATCATTGATCTAACAATTGGCAGAAAAAAACAAATAAACTTACTTACAAAGGAAGACGTCAGAGCGGTACAATTAGGTTTATATCGATTATGGTTTCATTATTCTCTGTGAAGGGATCCTAAAGTAGGTATAATTATGGAGGCTGCTGTTATATTGGATAATTAATTCTCAAACTTATTTTATGTAAAATACGATGTTAATTATGTTTTAATTGCATTATTGCGAAATATTTTTTGTTTTTGTGTGAGCTCATTGTGGTTTTAGGTTATTATAGTTTTATTAACACTACAAATAGGCAGTGGCTGTGGTTTAGTGGTAGCACTAGAATGTCCTGCCCCTTATGCAGGTCAGGTCGTGTATTCAATCCCCAGCCAGTCATTGTAACAAAAGACTTCATACAAGTGTAACTTACTAGTTGCTCCCTTGATTGACGAATGTAACTTACTAGTTGCTCCCTTGTTTGGCGAGTGTAACTTACTAGTTGCTCCCTTGTTTGACGAGTGTAACTTACTAGTTGCTCCCTGGTTGTTTGACGAATGTAACTTACTAGTTGCTCCCTTGTTTGGCGAGTGCCCATGTTTGACGAGTGTAACTTACTGGTTGCTCCCTTCTTTGACGAATGTAACTTACTAGTTGCTCCCTTGTTTGACGATTGTAACTTACTGGTTGCTCCCTTGTTTGACGAATGTAACTTACTAGTTGCTCCCTTGTTTAACGAGTGTAACTTACTGGTTGCTCCCTTGTTTGACGAATGTAACTTACTGGTTGCTCCCTTGTTTGACGAGTGTAACTTACTAGTTGCACCCTTGTTTGACGAGTGTAACTTACTAGTTGCTTCCTTGTTTGACGAGTGTAACTTACTGGTTGCTCCCTTGTTTGACGAGTGTAACTTACTGGTTTCTCCCTTGTATGACGAATGTAACTTACTAGTTGCTGCCTTGTTTGACGATTCCCTTGTTTGACGACTGTAACTTACTGGTTGCTCCCTTGTTTGACGAGTGTAACTTACTAGTTGCTCCCTTGTTTGACGAATGTAACTTACTAGTTGCTCCCTTGTTTGACGATTGTAACTTACTGGTTGCTCCCTTGTTTGACGAATGTAACTTACTAGTTGCTCCCTTGTTTGACGATTGTATTTTACTGGTTGCTGCCTTGTTTGACGAATGTAATTTACTGGTTGCTCCCTTGTTTGATGAGTGTAACTTACTGGTTGCTCCCTTGTTTGACAAATGTAATTTACTGGTTGCTCCCTTGTTTGATGAGTGTAACTTACTGGTTGCTCCCTTGTTTGACGATTGTAACTTACTGGTTGCTCCCTTCTTTGACGAATGTAACTTACTAGTTGCTCCCTTGTTTGACGATTGTAACTTACTGGTTGCTCCCTTGTTTGACGAATGTAACTTACTAGTTGCTCCCTTGTTTAACGAGTGTAACTTACTGGTTGCTCCCTTGTTTGACGAATGTAACTTACTGGTTGCTCCCTTGTTTGACGAGTGTAACTTACTAGTTGCACCCTTGTTTGACGAGTGTAACTTACTAGTTGCTTCCTTGTTTGACGAGTGTAACTTACTGGTTGCTCCCTTGTTTGACGAGTGTAACTTACTGGTTTCTCCCTTGTATGACGAATGTAACTTACTAGTTGCTCCCTTGTTTGACGATTCCCTTGTTTGACGACTGTAACTTACTGGTTGCTCCCTTGTTTGACGAGTGTAACTTACTAGTTGCTCCCTTGTTTGACGAATGTAACTTACTAGTTGCTCGCTTGTTTGACGATTGTAACTTACTGGTTGCTCCCTTGTTTGACGAATGTAACTTACTAGTTGCTCCCTTGTTGGACGATTGTAACTTACTGGTTGCTCCCTTGTTTGACGAATGTAATTTACTGGTTGCTATCTTGTTTGATGAGTGTAACTTACTGGTTGCTCCCTTGTTTGACAAATGTAACTTTCTAGTTGCTCCCTTGTTTGACGATTGTAACTTACTGGTTGCTCCCTTGTTTGAAGAATGTAACTTACTAGTTGCTCCCTTGTTTAACGAGTGTAACTTACTGGTTGCTCCCTTGTTTGACGAGTGTAACTTACTAGTTGCAGCCTTGTTTGACGAGTGTAACTTACTAGTTGCTTCCTTGTTTGACGAGTGTAACTTACTGGTTGCTCCCTTGTTTGACGAGTGTAACTTACTGGTTGCTCCCTTGTATGACGAATGTAACTTACTAGTTGCTCCCTTGTTTGACGATTCCCTTGTTTGACGACTGTAACTTACTGGTTGCTCCCTTGTTTGACGAGTGTAACTTACTAGTTGCTCCCTTGTTTGACGAATGTAACTTACTAGTTGCTCCCTTGTTTGACGATTGTAACTTACTAGTTGCTCCCTTGTTTGACGAGTGTAACTTACTGGTTGCTCCCTTGTTTGACGAATGTAACTTACTAGTTGCTCCCTTGTTTGACAATTGTAACTTACTGGTTGCTCCCTTGTTTGAAGAATGTAATTTACTGGTTGCTCCCTTGTTTGATGAGTGTAACTTACTGGTTGCTCCCTTGTTTGACGAATGTAACTTATTAGTTGCTTTCTTGTTTGACGAGTGTAACTTTCTAGTTGCTCCCTTGTTTGGCTAGTGCCCATGTTTGACAAGTGTAACTTATTGGTTGCTCCCTTCTTTGACGAATGTAACTTACTAGTTGCTCCCTTGTTTGACGATTGTAACTTACTGGTTGCTCCCTTGTTTGACGAATGTAACTTACTAGTTGCTCCCTTGTTTGACGAGTGTAACTTACTGGTTGCTCCCTTGTTTGACGAATGTAACTTACTGGTTGCTCCCTTGTTTGACGAGTGCAACTTACTGGTTGCTTCCTTGTTTGACGAGTGTAACTTACTGGTTGCTCCCTTGTTTGACGAGTGTAACTTACTGGTTGCTCCCTTGTTTGACGAATGTAACTTACTAGTTGCTCCCTTGTTTGACGATTCCCTTGTTTGACGACTGTAACTTACTGGTTGCTCCCTTGTTTGACGAATTAAACTTACTAGTTGCTCCCTTGTTTGACGATTGTAACTTACTAGTTGCTCCCTTGTTTGACGAATGTAACTTACTAGTTGCTCCCTTGTTTGACGATAGTAACTTACTGGTTGCTCCCTTGTTTGACGAATGTAACTTACTGGTTGCTCCCTTGTTTGACGAGTGTAACTTACTGGTTGCTCCCTTGTTTGACAAATGTAACTTAATAGTTGCTTCCTTGTTTGACGAGTGTAACTTACTGGTTGCTCCCTTGTTTGCCGAATGTAACTTATTAGTTGCTTCCTTGTTTGACGAGTGTAACTTACTAGTTGCCTCCTTGTTTGACGTATGTAACTTACTAGTTGCTCCCTTGTTTGACGATTGTAACTTACTGGTTGCTCCCTTGTTTGACGAGTGTAACTTACTGGTTGCTCCGTTGTTTGACGAGTGTAACTTACTAGTTGCTCCCTTGTTTGACGAGTGTAATTACTAGTTGCTCCCTTGTTTGACGAGTATAACTTAACTAGTTGCTCCGTTGTTTGACGAATGTAACTTACTGGTTGCTCCCTTGTTTGACGAGTGTAACTTACTAGTGCTCCCTTGTTTGACGAGTGTAACTTACTGGTTGCTCCCTTATTTGACGAGTGTAACTTACTAGTTGCTCCCTTGTTTGACGAGTGTAATTTACTAGTTGCTCCCTTGTTTGATGAGTGTAACCTTTGTTTGACAAGTGTAACTTACTAGTTGCTCCCTTGTTTGATGAGTGTAACTTACTAGTTGCTCCCTTGTTTGACGAGTGTAACTTACTAGTTGGTCCCTGAAATTGTTTGACAAGTGTAACTTACTAGTTGCTCCCTTGTTTGATGAGTGTAACTAGTTGCTACCTTATATGTCTGTCACATTGCAGGTTGGCCGAATTGTCATTAAAACAGTGTGGTTTCATTATTATTATATATAAGTTTAGGCTATTATTTTTTATTATTAATTTTACGAACCATCAAGACAGAGAATTGCTGTAGGAGGAGGGAAAAAGTAAAAATCAAAATCTGGAAAAGCTATTTTTTTATGTCACTGGAAAGGAAAAATGAACGAAATGTTCGATTAAAATCTGGGAGGAGGTAAAGAAATACAATAAAGTATCAAATTCCCTACAGAAAAATAAAATTCCTAATTGCGTTTTGTCGTAGGAGGGTTCGTAAAATGAATTATCAAAAAAAAATGGTCTTACAAACGTGCAGCAAGGAATGCCGAAAATACAAATAATTATTTACAGGCAACAAAGAAAGTTATTATTTCCACTGTCAACTGCGTTAAATTTCCAACAAAATATTATTTTAAAAATAAATGTGTACTTCAGGTCTTTACAAATTTTCAGCAAAGGACAGTGAATAACATTTTATACAATGATAAAATTTAAATAAACGTAGGCAAATTATTTCCACTTGAAACACTTGGTTAAATTATCCAACTTAACAATGATGGAATTTTTAAGCGTGCCATCTAATACAAATAAAAACACTTTTTGATCACCCAATTTGGACTATAATAACATTATTTAAAGGTATGAAAGTGGGCAAACAAGGCTATAATTATCCTTGTCACGATATTGAGAAAACTCGTGTTATTATCATTATAGCATGTAACAAATAATAACCACGGAGGATTGAACCCGGGGCCTCCGAAATATGGATCTGAACAATTTATGTAATAGGTATAATTTCACCTCTTATAATGAAAATATTTGTGTTAATTCGTTCTCGA
Source organism: Cyrtodaria siliqua (assembly GCA_037043455.1). Lineage (NCBI taxonomy): Eukaryota > Metazoa > Mollusca > Bivalvia > Adapedonta > Hiatellidae > Cyrtodaria > Cyrtodaria siliqua. The sequence goes on from JAWPHD010000221.1 coordinate 60,557, forward strand.
GTTCAGCAAATGAAATTACGCAAACCAATTTAAAGAACAATTATACCAATAGAGAGCAGCGTATATTCCTGTTTTTAAACTTTTCGTGTTTGCCAGTCAGTAAAGCACTTTTATAATATAAATTAAAGCAATGCAACTTTTTCTATTTATAACTGTAAGATTGTGTTATTATTACCCAATGCGGGTTATTTTGGTAAAAGGGTCCTCCAAATTGAAATAACTTTCCTTTGTATTACAAAGATAATGATTAGCAGTTTCTAAAAATACTTAGGTCAAAATCGTAAACCTATTCGTTCATCGGTAAATCACGAATCCATACGGCACATTTGCCCCTAATACACACCTGTCACGGAAACGTAACTGAGGTTTCACGGAAACAGCCGAATGGAAAAAACCCGTTGACGTCACGCATTACCTATGGTTCGTTAGAAACCAAAATGGCGTACACAAACCAAGTAAACAATGCGAGCGAAGTGGACAATCAACATTTTGTGTACCCCATCCACTTTGATTTTGAGCGTATAAAGTATAAATGAAAACAATAAACGAATAATACAAATAAACTCATGATATAAAAAATTTCAATGTCTTCATCCTGTGACTGTGTCTCCGTCTGTGGGTCTGCAAATCGGAGAATCGGTGAATTGCGTTGGTTTTAAGTTTTGATACCTACTGTATTTACTCAATGAGTCCGGACACTCATTAATTCCGGACACCTAACTAATTGAAGAAAATAATAAAACTAGTGCCCGGACATATTAAGAAATCAATCTTATTTCAATAGTTTTGATGCTTTTATAAATTCGGGCATCGGGAAAAGATGAATTATTCGCCGAAAATGACAGGTTAGAATTACGATTAACGACTTCTAATTGCTGATTGCATCTCGATAATTACCAACATACCAACAGAGGCAGCAGAATATACTTCAATGAATTTAATTGTAACTTGTTTGATGCAATTAAATAAAAAGTTTTTGATCGTGATTTTTTACTGTTATTAACGAGCCATTTTGAAACAATTACATTATTACTGACCTATGCTATAATTTTGTGTAATCGGTCAGGCGCGTGTTGACACAATTGTCTAAACCCGGTAAAACCATTCCAATGTAGGTGTAACGGGTTGTTTTGTGTTGTCGGTGTCGTAGCTAGTGGGCCATTCCATTATCTGGCATTACCAGCAAAAAAATACGGTCTCACTCACACAGGTAAGGTGCTGTGCGATTTGTTGTCTGTTTGTACAGACACATGAACTATTTTTTATTTCATACTATAAGCATGGCATGCTTTGTTTTTTAGCTTCGATTTGAGGAATAACATGATGGTGCAATTAAATGGATAAAGAACACGACTGTTTTATAATTTTAATTTATTTTCTGCAATACCTTGTATGTTTTTATTTTGTAATAAAATAATCAACATGTTTTAAAATTGCATTGTCTCATTATTCAATAAAGTTCATTGCTACATTTCAAACAAAATATAATAATTTAATATAATAAACTAGATGTCATAATTGTTCATTGTTTACACATTTTTTATTAGTTCTCTGTTGTGGATTGAATCGCATATAGCCCAGTATACTATTACACAGTCCGCATTAGCCAGCATATAACTACACTTGTGACTAGAATGTGACAGTTCCACAGATCAAACAGTGTACCGCTCACTCACCGCAAAATTCAAAGGAATATAACCCACTCTACCCGCGTGTTAAGTGTGTCTCGGTGTACTGATTTCACAGGTTTTACAGCTTGCCCAAGTTGAGTACCGCAATTTTAGACAGTTTATAGAATAGCCGCATAATTACCAATAAGTGATTATTAATGGATGGATTTTCGTAATTACCGTAAACAACGAGGGTGAGATTGCCCCGAACATCACAGTTAAAAATACTTACCGTAGAATGTTAATTAATCATTCCCTCTCAAAATATTCGGACATTGGCAAATATGAATTAATTTTTAAAAGTTATATTTCCGGACACCAAAAAAAATAATTATGTTATCCCGTCTGAACTGATAGAGTAAATGTAATCTCTTTTTCGTTTCACAAGAGTCATCAAAATCTTTCTCAGTAAAATGGTCCGAACATACGCGAGAGTGCTCTGAAAAATTCCATTTCACACCGTTTTGCAAAACAAGTTCAATCCATTTAGTTCGATGACGGCAACATGGAAATGTGTGTAGACTTACACTGCCTTCCTGTTTACTTTTTCTACAAAAGCTTAATGAGCACCTTTTCACCATAATGAAGACACGAACACATTAATAATATTCCAGGGTTTAAAACACTTAGGCTATATGAGAAAAATGGACATCCAACAAGAGCAACGGTTTGTTTACACATAGATACGCGCCATAATTGATTATGTAAATTAGGTAGTTTGTACGGAAGATGTGATTGGTCGTCCCTTATGACGTCATTTTCCGAAGATCGATCGCGCACCAGTTTTTTTTTGTGTACAGGTTAACTTCATACCTGTAAAACTTGCATTTATCAACGTTTTTTTGAGAAAACGGACGATGACATTGACATTCTTTCATAATAAGCTTTCATTTAAAATCACTTTATTTTCAATTTGGACGACCCTTTAATTGCATACCAATTAACAGATAATATAATACAAGTGATGTGTGTCAGAACTAAGTGAAATGCCAGGGTGCTATTGGTGGTTTTGTTATCTACTTATATACAAGCAGGATTATAATTAAACTTTATGTTTGAATAGACATTTAATGGTCATGCAACCTTTAAAATGTAATAAATATCTTTTTACTTTCTTTGTCTGGCCTTTCTATAATCTATTCAACTTTTGTTCTGTGTAAAATTTCATTCGCTATAAAAATGATTGATATTAAAAATTACATTGAATATTTTGACTCTACTCTGTTTGCTATTGTTAACCTTCAGGTGAAACAAAGCTGTTTATTGCCTTCTTAAGAAAACTAAATTATTGCTAATTTAATCCAATTGATATCTTCAATACCCCCAATATCACTGTTATACACCATATGTCATCATGGCATTACAGGGATAATAGGATTTGTGAACAACTTTGTTGTGTGACAAACAATTTTGCTTCGACTTCGTAATCATCTAGTTTGTCAAGTACCTGATAATTGTGTCGCCTATTTTGATGGTTTTATGTGCTACTTATTTGTGCATGAAATAGAAATTAAATTAATAGCTTTACTATTATCACCGTCTGTTTACGTTTCACTTTGTTTTCGCCTGTTATAGCAAAGAAAACATAATAAATTAATGGATTAAAACAGGTCTCAAGGGGCTGCTTTGATGTACTCCATCTTTCCCTGGATATAATTGGTGTGGTTATATAATATAAAGTCAGAATTGAGATGTATGCATAATGATGGTACAGTTTTAATATTTTTTCTTCTTCATTTTTTTTTATTGGACTAATCAACAGATTTATATGTAATGTAGAAATTTGGTTGGCAAGAAAAGTTGAACTTTGGCCTTTGAAAGATACAATATGAGTTATGCGATATAATTTGGGGGTACTGATAATAATTAAGACTATGCAAACTATTGAACATGGGATGAAGTTTATTTTATGTTCATGTTAGTGAATTCAAAGTGGACACATGTAAATAATCCTTTGTAAACTAGGTTGTGTGTTTAACGGATTTAGTTTTAACACAGTCATGGACTATAACTTTAAACTCTAAAAATATTCCTAAAGTTGTTTAATAATTCTATCGGACTTCTTAGTATCATATTGCAAAGACCTATTTTTGTGTTAAAATGATTACTTGAATTTAGGATCTATAAGATAATTAAAATATATGGTAATATTGGAGATCTGCAGGCATATTTTGAGACTAAAGTTATGATAATTTTTACTGTTCATCCAAATCTGTAAAATAATATATACTGAGGGAAAAAAGATTAGCAAGTTTTTGTTGCACCCGGGAAATAATACATTTTTGGTTGTAAAATCAAGAATCTACTAGCTGCCATAACTAAGACACAATATTTTATTAAACGCACGTCAACAACAGTCGAACATCTTAATGATGTAACAAATAAATGAACGTAGGGGTCAAGCCCGTAAAGTCCCAAAATGTCAGTATATCTTGTATACAGTATTATTTCATCTAAAAAACCTTGCTATAAACTTTTTTCCTTCAGTATAGAAGTTTTGATTCCAATTATTTATGGTTGTCATCGTACAATTTATTTTGATAGATTTAAAGAATGATTTACGATTCCTTCTTTTAAGATAAATCTATAAAAACTAAAACTTTCGAATGAGGTTGTTCGTGTCCTCCATAAACCGATTCAAGGTCGCTGGTGTGCATCATAAAGGAGGAATAGTTGGTGTATAAATGTCTCTGTATCCTATTACAACAATATCTCATACAAACCATCTTCCATTTGTTGATAGGCATCATCCATGAATCATTATCATGGAACAATGGAAAACTATGGATTATTTGTGGACTGCACACAAATAGAATATTCAGACAACATATATAATAAGATTGTCTTTCGGATAAAACTTCGGATGAAATTCATGAAAATCTTCAATTTGATGTACCGGTTTTTAAAAATTAGCATTATAATTAAGTTTATATTGTTAAGTGATTTATGGAAAGTATTCACGTTAAAGAAATATTTTGAGATTTAACACAAGGTCCATTGAATATAATTGGCTAAATTTATGGACATATATATGGTACGTCAATATGTAAAATATTTGACAAAATTCATAGAAAATGTCTGTGCTGTACTTGCAATATTTTAAGTTTATCAAGAAATGTATTTATAAATTATATGCTTTAATATGATCGTGTTCTAGTTTTACCTTACACATGATACTTCCTACAGAAGTCATCATAATGAAGAAAACTTGACATAAATAGCAATCAGGAAGACGTGATGTAGTTGTGTCATTTCAAAAGAAACATTAGCTAGGAAGTTAAATTCTGGTCCTTGAGCTGCAAGTCAGAACAGATAGTCTGCGCTGTCAGAGTAGCAGACAACACTTTGTAGAGGCAGTTATCGCACTCTCTAAAAAATAGTGAAAATTAAATTGTGAAAAAGTCACATGATGTGCTCTATGATGTGCTCTATCTAAACTGTTTGATAACTCCAAAAAGACGAGATTTAGCAGATGATTTTGAAATGAAAACAATGAATTTTGAGATTTTTATTTATATAATAAAAGGAGGAATTTAAGAGAGAATTTTAAGAGTCAGATTAAGTGTAAAATAGTGAAAACCATGAATTTGGAAGCATATAGAAAAGTTGTGTCTGTCTCCTATTCTGAGAGAAGTGATTAGTGTGAACTGGTTATGTTGTGGACGATTTAATTTGATTGGATTTTGGATTTAACTGAAAAAAACTTCGCTGTGGATTTAATCACACTATTAATTGAGATAAGGGATGCCACTGTATCGTAGATGGCGCTGGTCAACTTCCTGTGTACCGGGACTATACGCACAACAGGTAAATGATACATAATATTTAAATGTGTCTTAAGATACATTAAAAACATCACAAAGAGGACTACAAGCCAAGGACCCCAACCAGTCTACATGTACATATCTGTACAATTAAAATTAAAAACTATCAAACCAGATTGACGTCATGTTTCAAAAACTGACTTACATGTATAGACTGCTTCCTGCCCATGCCCTCGATATCCCCAATTACTTTCATAGTTGCTGGGAATCTGTCTTTTTTCCCTACATTTGTTTGTTTGTTTGTTTGGTGTTTTACGTCATTTTCAACACGTAAGGTTTTATATGACGGTCGATTTTTTGTGGTGGAGGCAGACCAACAAGTGCACTTTACTAGGTTAGAACCAGTACTGTACTACTCCCACCATCCGCAAGAATCGACACCTCACTTACAAGTCGAGCTCCCAGTGGGATTCGAACCCACAGTGGTGATCGAGAGGCGAAGGCTGGAGATGCTTTACTACATTTGTAAAATGGACTCTTAACTTTTGTTTTTTTGGGTCATGCACAAGTGGATAATTTAGGGGTGAAAGAGTCAGAAGTGAAGCTCAAGATTCAACTCAATATCTGGGTCCATATTCATAAGCAAGTTAAAGGGGAAATATTACTTATGGCAAAATTAAGAGTTTTACATATCTTTAAATATTCTTATTAACCTCACAGGAACATTACAAACCATCTATTTTAAGATATATATTTAGATGTAGGTTTTATTTATCCATAACCTTATTGAAAATATTAAGAAATTGTCTTAAATCGATAGAAAAAGGTGTTTAAAAAATCGATAAAATTTGACTTAATGCTTAAGATTTTGCTAAGAAGCTTTATGAATATGGACCCTGGACTAGATGAAAGTCTGTCAACCTTAGACTCGAGTTGTCATGAGAGTACGCGTCATCACTCATGGCATAAAGTCACTCATGGCATAAAGTCACTCTGGCATAAAGTCACTCATGGCATAAAGTCACTCATTGCATGAATGACTGAAGGAACAGCATCTCTACCATCTTCATTCCTTCAATGGTTGCCTTCGTGTTATTTGTTGAAGGTGCCACAGCAATAAAGGTTTTAAAAGAGTCCCTGAAAATTAATGAACTTGACAAACGTAACTTGAAAAGATTGTAAAATTTAACCATATTCCCTAGCACCAATAGTATCATACACATCTTATAAAATAAAGCCACTTTAAATATCCATTACTAAAGAATGCATGAGTATGGAGCTAATTAAACAACCTTCAAGGATTGAAATCAGTCATAATGTGTCCTTTAGTGTAGTTATTATGGTTTTATTTACACTCACTTTATTAATTGCACAAGGTTTTTAGCCAGCTTTTCTGTAGTAAATTTCCGGAGTTAAAATTTCATCAAGAGCTGGTTAGAGGTAGGCAAGAGAGTTTGTTCTTCAGTTGAAGATAGTACAGGGCATGAAAAGTCCACTAGTCCGCTCGCCTTGACGATTGCTCATTGATGCAGGACAAGATGAAATTCAGATAAATTCTTCAACAATTTATAAATTTGACCATTCAAATATTACATAAGACGAGTAACTCAGAAACTAATTTTTCTGCCCTGATAGTAGCATTTGAAGATTCCAGTAGATATATTGCCTACCATTGGTTGCATTACAGTGGAAGTTAATAGTTGAGATCCAAGTTGATTGTGTTGAAGAAGCAGGTAAATCGGATTCCAAAGACATTTAAAGTATATCCATGCAATCAGATGAGTCTTGAAGAATTTTGTAGAAAGTATGTCAGTCAGGTCATGTGTCAGTTATCCGGTTAAATTCAGTTAGCTGGTGAGCTGATCCACTTTATTCTGTATTTAATTCTGTATTGCTGATGACAAAATATAAATTCTGGTTGTTGCTTCTGTGGGTGTATATACTATAATGAGGAGACATTTTATGGTCTGAATCTAAACGATGTGCTTTAATAGCTATTCTTGTAGTGTATATTTTTTTACTCCTTTTGATATGTATCACACAAACTATGGAGATGGTGGCATTGTGGTAGAATGCCCACCTCGTATTCGGGAGGTTATGGGTTCAATACCCAGCCAAGCCACACCAAAGACCTTATAAAAATAGTACTTATAGCAGCTCCCTTGCATGATGTTCAGAATATAAAGGGAAGAGCTAGAACTGGTCAGCCCGGTGTCAGTATAATGTGGCTGGGTGGGGTATCATGTCATGTGTCTACTACTGCATGGTATTAATCCAATCTGTCAGCACTATATAAATTGATTATTGAGCTCACTGCTACAAGTATAGACACCATTGTAATATGAATGAAAGTTTGTTAAAAGGATGTTCAATGCCATACATACATATTTATTACACCACTTATTAGGTGTGAATTTAGCACTCACTTTCAATATTGATCCTTGCATATATTGATATTTTGTATATTACAACACACTTTAAGGTAACGGTTTGTTTAATATTTAACAAAATCAATAAAACGAGTATCAACCTGATAGACTTTATAGTTATAAAGACTTAGTTATGTGCTGTTTGGTTTATTATAATTGATGTATTTAACACGTTTTGATGTGCACCTTAAATTTTGTGTGGATTGTTTTAAATCTTAATCACTGATGTGGATGTATCATGTTTGACTTCAAAATGAAGTAACTAGAAACAGTCAGCTGCTTTGTGTATGGCTGTATATGCATTTTTAAAGGTACTGTGACATTTTGCTATATTGTGTATTGTCCATCGTTTGAAAAGCAATAACATCAGCCTGCACTTATAAACAATCACAAAGTGTATCTTCAAAATAACCAGGGGCGTCAAGGCCGAGTGGTTAACGTCTCTGACTTGAAATCACTTGCCCCTCACCGCTGTAGGTTCGATCCCTCAGGGGCCTAGGAATCTTTATGTGAGGAAGCTATCCAGCTGGCTTGCGGAACGTCGGTGGTTCTACCCAGGTGCGCGCCCGTGCACAAAAATTGCCCGGAGGGGCACCTGGGGTCTTCCTCCACCAATGGAAGCTGGAAAGTGGCCATATGACCTTAGCTGTTGGTGCGACTATAAAATCCAAATTCAATTCAATTCAAAATAACCATGAGCTCAATGCAATAAAACACTGGGTTACTCATTGTCAAATGTATTTTGTCAGGATTTCAGGTTTTGTTGTTTAAAAAGAAAAGTTATTCATATACAGAGTGTAAAGACATTTTACATGGGATATATGAAATTGTGCTACTGAATGATGTCTTAAAGATGAATGGCCACCCTTTTTGTAGCATTATCAATTAACAAATTTAACTCTTAAACGACATATCAACATTTCTTGATAGTCCCAGAGAGAAACATATATTTAAAACCGCGACTAAGTTGTATGTAAAAATAAGTATTATTTGCATGACGTAGATACTACTTTTACCAATGCGTGACTGCACGGGCAAATGAGGTAAATCTGAATTGTATACTGCACAACTATTGCCAGATACCTGTGGATTAATATACCTGTTCAAAGTTTTCTACATCATCCAATAATATCTTATTCTCGCTTTTCTCAGATATTGCAATGTGTAAATTGTAAATATCTATTGTTGTGTATTGATTTCGATTTAAAAAAATGTAAGCATGTTCATGAAACAAAACATGGCCGGGGAGCTTTATTAAAAAGCAGTGACAGCCATCGAATACAATCTTTGAGCATCAGATTAACAATGATAAAGGCAAAACTTAGCAACATCATCACAAAAACACATAGTTGACATCACGTGACACATCACTGAGTAGAGGGTGTGTTTGGTCATGTGTTCACTAGTATACTACTAACGAGCGTAACAGTTAATTGTAATTAACTGTCTAGGTTAGATCATCAAACATGGTATAGGAGCCAGAATGAGGGCATAGGGGAGACAGTCATTAGGCTAAGCTGAAAAAACTTGGCCACCATTCATATCAGGACATGTACGGTAGCGGTGCACTATAATGTTCAGTTTCGTAGTGCTAACACGGTCACACGCCGTAGACACATGACAATGATACACCACCCACCCAGTTTTATACTAACACGGGAACGACAAGTCGTTGCACTACTTTTGTATTCTACACAACAACCCTGTTAGCGCAACTGTCATTACTTTAATTTTATGTTTTGTGATGTTGGTGTAAGATTCACCCAAGGCCCTGTACTAGTTTAACAGGAGTTATTTATCATGGTAGTACAAGATGTCACCGTGGGCCATGCACTGACCACAAGTCCTTACAACCATCATTAACATAATCATTTACAAGCTTTCTATGTTTTTTCCACCCATTTCTGCTGTCGGGAGTCATAATGATTAGGATGATTTATTAAGTGATAATGTAATTACAACATGTGTCATCTTAAGCATATAGTTTTATATAATTTATCTTTGGAGGTGAAACATTATTCACATCATCAATTACATACAGTATGCTAATATTAATTTGCAAAATAATTTGCCATGTAACATAATTTAACAGTTATTTTACAAGTCTCAAGACCGCGGTGGTGATGTAATGGTAAAGCATCTGGCTCACATGCAGGGGGTCGTGGATGCAATCCCCAGTCGGGTCTAACCAAAGAGATTATAAAATGGTACAAGCAGCTCCTCTACTAGACTGGCATTAGTCCTTAATATTATAACATTTTAACTGTAACCTATCATTATAGTATTTCCTGGGGGCATCCGTGGTTAGAGTGGCTGACTTGCAATCACTTGCCCCTCACTAGGTTCGATCCCTCAGGGGCGTAGGAATCTGTATGTGAGGAAGCTATCCAGCTGGCTTGCGAAACATCGGTAGTTCTACCCAGCTGAACGCCCGTGCACGGAAATTGCCCTGTGGGGCACCTGGGGTCTTCCTCCACCAGTGGAAGCTGGAAAGTCGCCATATGACCTTAGCTGTTGGTGCGACTATAAAATCTAATTCAATTCAATTCTATAGAATTTCCTTAGCACTGAAAGAGGCAAATATCTCCACTTATAGCTTGTATAGTCTTATCTCAACATTGAATTCAGCCATGGAGAGAAACAGAGCTTGAAATAAAATAATTTTTATGCAGAGGATTATATTTAATTTTTTAATTTGTCTAAATTTATTATTTATAGTCTAATTTATAGACGGATACCAGTCTACTCCTCTACTTGATGCTCAATATAATATAAAAGATAGTGCTAGGACTTGGCAGCCCTATGTCAGTGTAATGTGACTTGATGAAGTCTACTCCTCTACTTGATGCTCAATATAATATAAAAGATAGTGCTAGGACTGGGCAGCCCTATGTGAGTGTAATGTGACTTGATGAAGTCTACTCCTCTACTTGATGCTCAATATAATATAACGGATAGTGCTAGGACTGGGCAGCCCTATGTCAGTGTAATGTGACTGATGCTCAATATAATATAAAGGATAGGGATAGGACAGGGCAGCTCTATGTCAGTGTAATGTGACTGATGCTCAATATAATATAAAGGATAGGGCTAGGACAGGGCAGCTCTATGTCAGTGTAATGTGACTTGATGAAGTCTACTCCTCTACTTGATTCTCAGTATAATATAAAGGATAGTGCTAGGACTGGGCAGCCCTATGTGAGTGTAATGTGACTTGATGAAGTCTACTCCTCTACTTGATGCTCAATATAATATAAAAGATAGTGCTAGGACAGGGCAGCCCTATGTCAGTGTAATATGTGACTTGATGAAGTCTACTCCTCTACTTGATGCTCAATATAATATAAAGGATAGGGATAGGACAGGGCAGCTCTATGTCAGTGTAATGTGACTGGATGGAGTCTACTCCTCTACTTGATGCTCATTATAATATAAAGGATAGTGCTAGGACTGGGCAGCCCTATGTCAGTGAAATGTGACTGATGCTCAATATAATATAAAGGATAGTGCTAGGTCTGGGCATGTCATGTGCCAACAGCCTGGTGTTCCTGCGTGGCAGCACTATGAATTTCTGTAAAACACCAGTCAGACTTTATAAATCAGTATAATATTTTCCTATATATATTAACTTGTTTACAAGGCCGTTGACACGCATTTGTTGATTTACATATATACATAGTTTATATTGCTTACCATATCATCCCTTATTTGTAGATAGTTTTATCTTTATACGATTACATTATTTTTAATTACTTCTTCATTCCTTCATGATTTTGCACGCAATATGACCTATTTATGTGTTGATGTGCTGTAAAACACCATTCGTTCATTCAACCAACCGTTTCAACTGACGTCTGCTTACAGTGCCCAGTGCAATCAATACAGCAAGGATAAATAAATGCTTAAATGTACGGTAATTAATAATATAACATTCATTAATTAGGGTCTTCAGAATTCAAAATCACAAGAAGCTGTCAGTTATTAATTTATATTGAAGGATGTTTTAAGTAACGGAAGTCCATCACTGTTGACTATTGACAGCTAAAGGCCTAGAGGTGTGAAGGTTACCATCCAGTGACAGGTGTAACATTGTCACTCCCCTCATCATTACAGTTTGATTTGTGACCTGGTTTTAAATCTGGTGACATTAGAGTCTGACCGCTCTAAAGGAATTAAAATTTGTATTGTGGTTAATGGGTTAATGTAAAAGTGAATTTTATTAAAGATCAATCAAGAAAGGAGGCCTGACCAAGGATTTTATGGTTGAAAGAAATAAAAAATCGTGACATTTTTGTGGAATATTTAAATAAAAATAAATGTACCTTTGAAACTGTTGAACTCAAAGAAAAATGTAGAGAAAAGGAAGACATGAAGAGAATTTAGCTAATACCCTAGACTGAACACTGAGGAATCACATAATGGTGCTTTTATAGGGTCATATAAAGATATCCAATGCAACAATGGAGTCATGTGAATTTGTAGTTCAATGCAATGGGACTGACCAAGAATTTTAAAAATAAAAAAAAATAAGAAAAGTGAAACTGAAAACTGACAGTGAAATGTGTGTGGTGTTCGATCAATATATATATAATTGAGAAGAAGATTTAATATGTTAATTTGTGATTTGTGGTTTATGTGCGGTATAAATTGGTGACAAGACACAAACAAAATGATTTCTTTTGATGGTTTGTGCAAGTGTTTCTCGACTTCCACCGAAAAAGAGATTTTCTTAAAGGCTTGAAGAGGACTGTTTGATAATCAAGTTGAAAAAAAAACATAATTATACGAAACAAAGTTTGAAAATGCTTGTTGTGAACCATTAATGAAGTTAATTAATATATTAAGGGTCTGAACTGCACAGTTAATGGAAGTCTGTATTTAATTTAAAGCGGGGAACTGACCATTAAAAAATCCTTTAGCAGAACTTAAATCTTGAATTCATTGTATTTGTTCATTTCTGGAAGGAGTTAAATGCATTATTGTAGTTGTGAAACTTCAGTAATAAACTATGGTGAACATGTAGTAATAAAATATAGAAACTTGCATTGCTTGTAACAAACAGTTCAAGGCTGCAGATGTTTTATTTACAATCAAACAGTTCATGAGGTGCAGGAGTAGTTTTGCCAAATAAAGTTGTTCCGTTTTATTGACACAATGTAGTAACCTGGTATACCATTATTGTTAACAAGACATTTACATGGTGAGGACATTAGTTAATTACGGTGAAACAGATCAAGGGCACCTGAAAAGATTTTCTCGTTAATGGGAAATTGTCGTGTTAGAAAAGTTCCTGTCATCGATGAATTCTCCTGGAAGGTCATGTAAACCATGGAGTACTGAGTGCAATTAATAATGTGATGAATTCTCATTGAAGGCTCTGAGGACTTTAATTGTCAAAAAAAGAAATTAATCAGAGTGTAAAATAATTGACACGGTCAAATATCTTCCTGAGTGAAAAAAAATAGAGGCAGTGAAAAACAGGCAAATACAGAGGCTTCCAATTTAATTCAATAATTGAATACAGAGGCATCACAAAATAGGCATGAAATAATGAGATACAATAGTCAATTAGAGTTAATTAATTTAAATATAATTATGAAGAAAACAAAATTAAAAAACAACACCATTGATAAACTCAAGTTAAGGCAGTATAATTAAGCACCTATTAGCTATCTTTACTTCTGTAAAAGTATTTTTAAAATCTTTAATAACTCCAGAATTGTGCAGCAGATTGCACTCTATTCAAGAAAATGACATGAGTTACCACACGCTGATGAATGAATGACAAGCACCGGAAGTTTGTGTGCTTGATAAGAGTTACCTAACCGCCATCATTAAATAAATGAGTTTTTTGAATAAACAGATTTAAACAGATAAAAAGACAGGATGTTTGGATTACAAGGTTTGGAGAGACTATAATGTATTGAGCTGGGCGAGTGTGTCATCATGACGCTTTTATGGTCCCAGATATAATGCAGTATATTGATGCATTGGTGTGATTTTGATAACATTAATGGGATAGTACTATAATAGGTGTATGGTGTATGTTGCACAAATATTAAAATATTCTAGGTTATAGTATTGAATCATGAATATACTTTGGAGATAAACAGCAAACTGCATAACCATAAAGTTTATATGATTTTAAGACATCTTGCCATTGGGAACTACTTTATAGTAATTGAAATAAGGAAAAATAAAACTGTGGATGCAAAGTGCGAAATTCAATAAACATAATGGCAATTGTTTTAGTAAGAACTTTACAATAAAGATGTGCTCTATGGGAATAATATAGCAGCTGGGAGGCTAATGAAGTGTGCAATTAAATCATTGCATTAATTAAGCTCTGATCTGTGTATTTAAAATACAAGAGGGAACTACTTTTGTTTGTGTTTTGCAATGACTTAGTGGATGGATGTTTCTTTATTGTGGATATATTTGAACTGTTAACTGAGGTTTCGAACTGGATTATTACATGCAGTGATGTATAAGTGTAGTTAGTGTACAGTTTGAAGGATTGGTGCATTGCCACCAAGATTGTGGTTGGCCGTCGGGAGCCAACACACTCAAACATCTTACAACATAATTAAGCATGCTGAAGTTTGTGGTTAAAAGGGTAAGATAGATTTCATTTAAAACACATTGTTTTTGTTTAACAATGGTGAGCATGATGTAGTAATTTTGGGTCAACTGGTTGTAAATTTATTTGCAAATAAAATGAATGGGTATAGTATACGGTCATGTGGTTGGAGGAACCGCCATCAGCTTCCATTGAAAGATGACGGTGTTTTATGGCTTCTCGACATATAAATAGCTGATATTGTGGGCGAAAACTGATGAAAATGAAATTAAGTAGCCAAAAAACAACAACATATGATCAAGAAAGGTTTGAAACTAGTTTTTATAAGTCTGGAAGTGTTTTAAAAGGAATTGACAGTTTAATATAAATTCAGTCATTAATGATTTATACTGACACATATCTCAAATGGTAATTAATCAAAATTCAACTGCCTCGGGTTTTTGTTGTGGATAGATTCAAAACAAGTATGTTTGGTTGACAGCTAGTAATTGATAGGAGAGGATGTTTTGGTGTAGTGAATTTTAATATAGAGTTTAATTAACATTGTTGAAGTGATACGGAAATAATTCCCGAGTGAGAAAGATTTCTCACGAGTGAATTATTTTCTGTATCACGACAAAAATGTTAATTAAACTATATAATATATATTCTGTGATGAATTTCTTTCCAGTCGTCTTTTGACACAAGTATTCCTTCTTCCGACTCCTTTGGCGACAGCGCAGAGTAATATCATGACGTCAATTCGTGACGTCTATCGTTTAGTTCATAACATTTGGCTGCTGAGCTATCTTGCACACTTGGCGAGATAGCACAGTACAGGAATGGATATGTTATAGATTTTCTCAAACTGGGAAATTTCTATAATTCATCACAGAATATATAATATAACATAATCAATATTGATCGACTGTGCAGAATATATCCTATTTCGACTGTGCAGAATGTATCCCATTTCGCCTAATAAGAGAGCCTTTACTAACAGTAGCAAAAAAAAACCTGACCAATAAATAAATAAAAGATCTTCAAAATTCAATACATTTTCCATCGTTTGTATCCAACATATTTTTTTACCAAGACTGATGGTCGTCCCAGTATAGGTATAATGTGACTGGGTGGGGTATCTCTATGGTGTGATATTCCAGTGTGGCAGAACTATAAAGTTGAGCATTGGGCTCACCGCTAAAAGAATCCTCATGATTAGACTGAAAGATTGTTAAAAAACAACATTAAACACCTTACATGCATACACATACATATAAAGCTACATTAAATGCCTTACATGCATACACATACATATAAAGCTACATTAAATGCCTTACATGCATACACATACATATAAAGCTACATTAAACGCCTTACATGCATACACATGCACATACATATAAAGCTACATTAAACGCCTTACATGCATACACATACATATAAAGATACATTATACGCCTTACATATGCATACACATGCATATAAAGCTACATTAAATGCCTTACATGCATACACATACTTATAAAGCTACATTAAATGCCTTACATGCATACACATACATGTAAAGCTACATTAAACGCCTTACATGCATACACATACATATAAAGCTACATTAAAAGCCTTACATATGCATACACATACATATAAAGCTACATTAAATGCCTAACATATGCATACACATACATATAAAGCTACGTTAAACACCTTACATGCATACACATACATATAAAGCTACATTATACGCCTTACATATGCATACACATACATATAAAGCTACGTTAAACGCCTTACATGCATACACATACATATAAAGCTACATTAAAAGCCTTACATGCATACACGTACATATAAAGCTACATTAAACACCTTACATATGCATACACGTACATATAAAGCTACGTTAAACGCCTTACATGCATACATATAAAGCTACATTAAAAGCCTTACATGCATACACATACATATAAAGCTACATTAAACACCTTACATATGCATACACATACATTTAAAGCTACATTAAACGCCTTACATGCATACACATACATATAAAGCTACATTAAACACCTTACATATGCATACACATACATTTAAAGCTACATTTAAAGCCTTACATGCATACACATACATATAAAGCTACATTAAACACCTTACATGCATACACATACATATAAAGCTACATTAAACACCTTACATATGCATACACATACATATAAAGCTTCATTAAACACCTTACATATGCATACACATACATATAAAGCTACATTAAACACCTTACATGCATACACATACATATAAAGCTACATTAAACACCTTACATGCATACACATACATATAAAGCTACATTAAACACCGTACATATGCATACACATACATATAAAGCTACATTTAACACCTTACATATGCATACACATACATATAAAGCTACATTAAACACCTTACATGCATACACATGCACATACATATAAAGCTACATTAAACGCCTTACATATGCATACACATACATATAAAGCTACATTAAACACCTTACACATACATATCCTTACACACTGGCACTGGAGCCGCAGGTATTATATAAAAAAAAACAACGATATCCCCCTATTAGCTATATAACACATGGTAAATTTCTCCGCACAGCTTGCGTTTTCGTACTGTGAATTTAATGTGATAAATGGGAGTCATACCTAACGAACTGTGTAGAGGATTTGAATCAATTCTGTAATTTGACACAGATTCAGCCTACGAAACGGTTGGTCATATCAAAGATGTTTTTTGTTTTTTTATATTATATCTGCGGCTCCAGTGCCAGTGTCCCTACACCAGTGTAAAGACAGAGAAGTATGCGTGTGTGATTATCTGCCCTTCAGTTCGGTTTTTAACTCAAGCTTAAAATATGACCACTTTCTGAGTTAGGTAATGAGTGTGGGGTTGTCTGCCCTTTATTTGAGTTTTAATCCCAGCTTAAAATATATCATCAGGTACAATATGACCTCTTCTCTCAGTTAGTTATGTCATCCCGCTAATGGTTTATATAACCTACCATTTGTATTGAACGGAAGGTAACAGCCCGTTCATTATTATTAATACCCTTCTCACACGTTCCCTGTTATTAGTGTACTTAGTAAACTCGTGATGCGGTCTTACAGTTTTGTGTACACAAAGGTTTTCGATAATCAAAAAATCAGTCAGCTGAGGACGAAGTTATTATACGTTTATGGTTTACACCATCTTTGTAACCACTTCCCTACGTATGAAATGATTCAATGCTTTTAGTGTAGATCAAAACATTTTCTTTGTGTACGCAAAATATTATAATTTTTGTAACAGTTACATTTACTTTATAGTAGAGAGTGTTTTGTTTGTGTATTTGTGGATTATTTTCTTGGTTCCTAGAGGATTATCTATCTTAAATGGGGATATATGTTATCGATCTACCTTTGTTTTATAGAAATTAAAATGTTTAAATGAAATATCATAACAGAAGATGAGGTTTTAAATTGAAAGAAATTATAATGGGAGGTGTATTATGGTAAGTATTGGTGTGGAATAATATGTCTTAAAATGAATATTTGTTTAAAGGCTCATCAAAACATTTTCATAGATTATTTTCGGCACCCCAATGAGAGGTGGGGCATACTATAAGAATCTTTCATGGGTATCCGGTGAAGATAGGGAATTCCAACCCGAGGTATATGTGTTTTTATCGGAACCGAGGCTCTTAAGCAGCCGAGGTTCCTATTAAAACACTTATACCGAGAGTTGGAATTCCCGATCTGAACCAAATACCCATGATAGATTCTTTTTCTTGCATATCAGAGACATGTTGTGCGTTGACGCGGCCAGCTACTAAAGTTTTTGCATATTTTCCGGCATACCGGATGTTGGCGCGTGTGAATTTTATCTGAGATGAAAATATCTAGCCCCAGTAAAATGGCGGATATCCTTGTCCGGTATGCAAGAAATAGGTATCCTGAATCCATGCTCTGTATTACTCTTACTATCTAGCGCATCCGTGGCAGGGATAGTATGGCTTAAAAGAACAAAGTGTTTGTTTCCGCTAACCCGACCGACCCAATTTTTTAAAAAAATATTTAAAAAAATATTAAAAAAAATTAATGATAATAAAAAGTTGAACCCATGAACCAAGGTTTCTTATGGAGATAAAAAATGTAAAATAAAAACATATTCCTCCAGTGAGATTTGAACCCACAACCCTTACATTACCAAATATTGAAAAAGGGCCATAACCATGTATTATCTAGGTATTAATGCCAGTGACCAGTATTTTTTATCATATTAGAAGTGTTTTTTCATTAACAAAAATAAGGTCAATAATAATAAAAAAATAAAAATAAAAAGACCGCTGTGGTTACGAATCTGACTGGGAGCTCGACTTGTAAATTGACTGTCATATATGGCCTAACATGTGCTAAAAATGATGTAAAACTCCATTTAAACAAACAATACACTTACTATCGAATACTCTGATCTCTGTGGTTATTTAACCTCTGCTGAGAGTATCAATTCAGATATACTGGACTGCCCGCTTTACATCCCCATCAGGTGGACGAGTAGAAAGTGTCTTGTGTAGGGACATAAAAAAGATGGCATACAGTGAGAATGATGTATTTAAAATCTGAGGTAGCAGTAAACATGATTCTTAGTGATTCAGAGGTTGTCTTGCGATAACTCCGATACAGGCTTCTGTTTAATAGATAGATATTAATTATATACATATATGCTATAGCTCTTATTTTCTCTATCCACAATCATTCAGATGAAAAGATGAATCTAAATAAAACAGAGGTACCGACATCCCGCATCACAGTGATTCTCAGTAACACTAAATTGTGCCTTAAAAAGCACACGCACATGCACACGCACACACACACACTCACACACCATTAGTTCAGTGTTCTTGATTAGCAATGTCTATTAATATGTTTTCGGACGAGGACGTAAACCGGGCGGTCCCGTGTATCGGTCTATCTTCCGAGCACGTTAAAGAACCATAGGAATCTATTCGATAATAAGAGTAGGGCAGGTTCCTGGATTCCTATGTATCCTTCCCCTCTTTCTCTGGGGCGGCTCTAAATAACCTATACTGTGTTGATGAGCCGTTAAACAACATTCAAGTCAATTAATATGTTTTCCGCTGGGAGCGCAACTTGTGAGAAAGTATTGATTCTTATATATGGCAGGAGGTTACTATAATACAGTAATGGTTCTACCCAGGGAAAAGTGGGAGATATGCCTCCACCATGAAAACATCAACATCATATATAGACTAAAATGTGCTGAAAATGACATAAAACACTATTCAACCAACCAACCATGGTAAATGTGCTAAGTTTATTTTATAATGGCCCAGTGAAAACTAGGAGAAATAATTTACTGCTTATGGGACATAAAAAAAACAGTTGAGAAAGGAATGAGCAACTTACTTACAAAAATACTAAAAAAAAAAATGGATCAGTAATTTGTTATACTTAATGGTATTGCTACACAGGCTCCGATGAGGATTAATTGTGCATTAATAATTGAATGCTCACAATATTTATCATCGTTTTATGATGAAAAATTTTATGATACTTTTTTATGATTTTATGTTTCAAAAAGATTTATGTTGGATGATTATTGACAGAAACGCATCCCTGTCTTCATTAAGTGTGCATAGGCATAGGAACAAGGGGGGCCATGAGAAGGGGGTGGGGGATGGGTGGGAGGGAATGTTTTGGTTGGCCTCCGGTACTTTTGCCAAATTATGCGTTGACCTCACAAAATGTGTTTTTTTGAGTCCTAAATTTAAAATGTCCGAAAAGGGAAAAAAACAACAACAAAAAAGCAGCATGTTATCAATTGCGAAAATGTTCTTTTGTTCTTTCCCCGCAGCCACCTCCACTACCCCACCCCACCCCACCCCAACCCAACACTGGTACAAGTCACTGGTACATTATTTGTATCTGTAGTACATTACGAGTCTTATGAAACAGCTTGTACATCCAATATATCATTGGTTAATTATACCTACGTGTTTAAATTAGCTGTATTTCAGTTTTTCAGTAAATAGTAATAACAAAAAGTATCAAACGATGATTGATCATTTTCTACAAATGAAAGGACTTTTAAGATTTTAATGTCAAAATCCTCATCCGAGCCATCTATCTTTATATATTTATATTTTATGGTTCGTTAAAATCGTACAATATCCTACATTTTTCATTGAAGCCATGAAGTCTGATAGAAAAAAGTAGCAAAATTAGCATTATGGTGTTACTTGAGTTATCTTTAAACGGTAGTGTTCAGATTTTTTTAAAGGATTCTAGCAATTCACCCGCTATTTAATAATAATTATGATCATGTTTTGTTTTGTTTGCGTAACTAGCGTAGATTAGGCTTAAAAGAAGAAAGTGTTTGTTTCCGCTAACCCGACCGACCCTATTATTTAGCCGCCGACCCTAACTTTTTTTATTGCAAAAAAAAAATAAATAATAAAAAATAAAATTAATAATGATAAAAGTTGAACCCACGACCCCTGGGGTTTCCAGTGTACATTATTAAATATTGAAAAATGGCCCTAACCATGTATTATCTTGGTATTAATACCTTCCACAGTACTTTTTATCAAAAGTGTTTTTCATTAACAAAAATAAGGACATTAATAATAAAAAAATAAAATAAAATAAAAAGTTTTGCCTACCTACCCTATTTTTTTTTGAAGCCGTTAGCATAAACAAACTTTTTTTTTTTTGTTGGCCTTAATGGCGCACAGATTAAAATTGCTCTGTACTATACATGACCACCTTACTGGCCCTGATATGCAGTGCTTCAAGTTCCCTCGAAATCCATTTTGGCCTGACTGACTTTCAAGACAAGTAGACTGTGTCTTTCGTAACGGTCTTGTTGTTTTCTTCCTGATCCATGTATTTAATAAACTGAAGAAAAATGTACTAAAATTTTAGCCAAGCTGCTAATGACGCTATAGTTTTGAGAAAACATGAAAAACTCATTTTATAAATCATATCTAAAAACCGGTTTTGCTAATACAAGTGATCTGACGTTGAAAATACCCAAGTCATTCAACCCTTAGCCTGCTAAGGGCGACTACAATAGCCTATTGTAAATCCAGATCAGCCTGCGTAACATAATTAGATTGGTCTAAATTTAAAGAAAGCACAGTCCATTATACATTCATAGTGGGCTAAGGGTTAATATAGATGTGGGCATACACTTCTTCAGACATTATGCCTTAAACGGACCCATTGCAATCTAGAATATTTTTAATTTGCACAGTTAAATACATCAGTTTCTCAACCAGGGCCCTCTTTCTATGTTGGGGGAATGGGGCTGTTAGAGGGGGGAATTTTGCATCACTTTTAAAGGAAAGGGGAATCTTTTGCTAAAAAATTTGCATCAATTATATATCCATTTCTACAAGAAATGACTGATGAGCAGCTGGACATTGTAAACCCAGATCAGCCTGCGAGTTACTTGCAGGCTGATCTGGGTTTACAATGGACGCAAAGGCTATTGTAGCCGCCCTTACAGGCTAAGGGTTAAACAGTTATTATTTTTGTGATTGATTTTGATAATTTGCATAAAATTTAGGTTAGATATAATGATGATTAACTGATTAATGGAACTAGCTATTAAAAGAAAGAAAAACCTCTGGCTTCAATAATACCTTTAAGTGTTGGACAGTCGACTTGTAACACTTAACACGACTTGTAACACTTAACACGACTTGTAACACTAAACACGACTTGTAACACTAAACACGACTTGTAACACTTAACACGACTTGTAACACTTAACACGACTTGTAACACTTAACACGACACTTAACGCGACCTGTAACACTTAACACAACTTGTAACACTTAACACGACTTGTAACACTAAACACGACTTGTAACACTTAACACGACTTGTAACACGTAACACGACTTGTAACACTAAACACGACTTGTAACACTAAACACGACTTGTAACACTTAACACGACTTGTAACACTTAACACGACACTTAACACGACTTGTAACACTTAACACAAATTGTGACACTTAACACGACGTGTAACACTTAACACGACTTGTAACATGTGTTCCTCCACCAGATGCATGAACCTTGAAGTAAATTGACACAATTTTTGACAAATCGTCAATAAATATGTCATCTTTGACCCATAAATATTCAGTAAATTAGTTAAATACTTACCTGAAATTAGACCACATTGGAATGATAGGCATTGGCATGTTTCATGGCAGAACATTGTGTCATATTGTCATACATCATATTCATTACAGCATTGGCCTGCACATTCTGTTATAGCAATATTATGTAGGAGTCACCAACAGACAAATTATGCTTGGATGTTCACATTCTAGATTCTGTTAGTAATTTAAGAATCATCACTGGACATTATTTGAATAGTTGCACGACATTATGGTTAATATTTGTTGTATTAATGAAAATGAATAAAATCGATGTAAACAATTTAGTATTATTAAAATAATTCATAAATATATGTGGGAATTTGGCAAACAAAACAACACCATTTTCTTTGACCTGAGTTACCCTATTATATATCCTTTGCTTAATGTTAAAGGTACACCAGGCAATTTTGATATATTTAATCTTAAACCTAAATTGTTTTGTTTTCCAAACAATTGTCTTGCATTTTTTTTGTTATACATTTTGTGAAAGGGACACATGGCAGTCTTGAAGGTTGTATCAAGCATTAAAATTAGGCTCTCGAATCCAGTATCAGTTTGACTTCAAAACTGCTTGCATATATTTAAATATATATTTAAATTAATTTTGAGTTTTCAACTTTTCTTCAGTATTCCATCATAGATTTGCCTATTATTGGTGAAATATAATCAACAGTTCAATAGTAATATGCAAAAATTAATTGCTTTATACTAGTATTATAATTAATATTAATGACTTAACAAACACAATTTATGTAGAAAAAGTAACGGGATGCTGCGAGTTTTACAAAAATCGAGATAATACCCTGTGTTCTTTTAAAAGTAGCGCCTGATTGAGGTTGGAAATTCTCTTCTGAGTTTTGGAAAGAGACACAACATGAACAGTATACTACGTAATCTTAATACATTTTGCACATTAATGGATTACTTTATACAAGCCACTCGTGCAGAATGTTTTAGTTTTGTGCATGAATATAGAACTGAGTTTGCCTTTAAAATAAGTGGCCGATATATGATATGAAAAGATTTTTTTCTTTATAGTTTTAAACTGCTTTCTTTGCATATCATACATTGGCCACTTACTTTAAAGGCAATCTCATTCTCATATTCATGGATGAAACTCTATAAATTACACAGTGGCAAAATATAATTAGGTTAATTAATAGTCCTAATTAGCATAGTATTGGAGAATCAAGTTTTAATTATAGCAGATGGGGTGTATGATTAACAGGTCTAAAATGTAGTGTAATATAAATATTAAACCGCTTTTTTATATCGATACATACAATGACTTGTAAAATATTTGGTGCAATACTATATTCAGTTAATTATAGTAAGGCCTACGTGAATGACTAACATCCAATTAATGTGTATTGTTTCGAATAATTGACTTATTGATGAATATGCATTCTTGATCAGATGTCAATTAAAACACTATAAATTCAATCAGTTTAGATCAAAATCATTTGGAATACAAATTTTGGAGTAGTTGGACTTTATATCATGGTTTGTGGATAACTTTTTATAGGTTGTTTTTCTTGGTGAACTTTTGACTTGTTTTCTGGAGGGGAAACTTTTTCAAGGAAAGATTTAATTAAGGCAGTTTATACATCTTTAGTTAAGTGTGCAATGTGTGTACTATTAACTTTGTGTTAATTTTCAACAGTGCTCAGCCTGTTTCAAGGAAGTTTAAGCATTTCAGTTTTATCTTTACAAAGATTTTGATTATTTTACTGCATAAGGACTCACTCCTATGCGCCTGTTTTTTGCAATGAAGGTTTTCGATCATTGTTTCTTTGTTTTTCAACACTATATTCACATGTGTACTTGTTTCCACGGGGTTCCAGTGTGTAAGCTTCTTGTTTCTCCTGCAAGCTTATGACTGTCTTTTGGTGATGTATGTACATGTTTCACTTAACTTTCTACTTGTTTTCATGAAGGTTCTAATTCTAAAATGTGATTTTCCAATTTTGTGAAATAATGATGGTGGTAAGATTGTAGCTACTTTTGTTTAAAATGTTTGTATACCCTGTTTTGCTCTGTTAACGGTCAAACATATCTTGTTGAAATGTGAAGATTTTGATCCTATAATGCGCCAAAGATACTACCCAGTTAATATTATTACCTGATCTCCTATATAAATGCTATATCGTCATTTCTTGCTAATTCACTAAGGAAAAGACTGTTCCCGGTGAAACCGAACTGTTACCGGGCTTTAGTTTCGACTGTTTCCCTCACGTGGCGACGTTACGATGTCACCTATTTTATTACGTTTTGGCGCTAAAGTGTGTCTGACGTCGTGGCGGTTCTATGTACATCTGAATTAGTTTTTATTACCATTATAAAACAAATTTTCATTTTCACTGTTTCGTACAGTAACATTAATCAGGTAATAAAACAGTTATCACATGTGTGTTTGGGGAACAGTCAAAACTGTTTTCCCTTGGTGTCAGGGGATGTCAGTGTGAACTGTTTCCCTCAGCCTATCGGCCTCGGGAAACAGTTCACACTGCCATCCCCTCCACCTCGGGAAAACAGTTTTGACTGTTCCCCAAACACACATGTGATAACTGTATACTATAATGAAAGAGTTATTTGATACTATAGATTTTAGTCTTGTTTTAGATTTCCTGAACGACATCAGACTTTATAAATCATTATAATATGTTCTTATATATATTTACTTGTTTACACGCCCGTTGACGGGCATTTGTTTATTTACATATATTACATAGTTTATATTACTACCATATCATCCCTTAATGGTAAATAGGTTTATCTTTACATGTTTACATTAATTTTTAATTACTACTTCATTCCTTCATCTTTCATCAGTTTTTGCACACAAAATGACCTATTTATGTGTCGACATGCCGTAAAACACCATTCATTCATTCATTCATTCATTTTACAAAAAGAAGTCATGGAATTGTTGAATGTCATTGATGCAAATAAACAAATTATTTCAGCCAATCAGAAGTGTGCACGGATTAAGTCATAATGCTATCAATAATTTAGTGCATATGCATTGATTTTATCTAGATATTTTGCTAGAATTATCAATATATTATTCTTGTAAATTACCTTTAATTCCCTGATTTGTTCTTTGAATATTAACAAGCTTCCTGGTATTTTCTCACCACCAGAGGGAGCTAGAGTCAGGAGAGAAGATGCGGACAAGTGGTGAACAATATATCATGGACGATCACTACGCCGTGGACAGTATTCGTCCCAAGTGTATCGAGCTACAGCGCATGTGTGACCAGTATCGTCAGTTACTGCGAAAACGGAGGGATATTCTCACCAAGTCACATGATCTACAGGAGCGAATTGAGAAGGTAGTGTAGCAAATATAATTATATCCATAGCTTTATAAGACTGATATAAATGAGCGTTATTTAATGGCTCAACACATTATTTTAAGTTATTAAGAGCTGCCCAGATTATTAAAGTATCTATCCTGCCAACAACAGCCAAATTTTACAACAACAGCCAAATTTTACAACAACAGCCAAATTTTACAACAACAGCCAAATTTTACAACAACAGCCAAATTTTACAACAACAGCCAAATTTTACAACAACAGCCAAATTTTACAACAACAGCCAAATTTTACAACAACAGCCAAATTTTACAACAACAGCCAAATTTTACAACAGCCAAATTTTGCCAAATTTTACAACAACAGCCACATTTTTACAACAACAGCCAAATTTTACAACAGCAGCCAAATTTTACAACAACAGCCAAATTTTACAACAAATCTTACAATAGCCGAATTTTACAACAGCCAAATTTTACAATCAAATTTTACAACAACAGCCAAATTTTACAAGCAAATTTTACAACAACAGCCAAATTTTACAACAAATTTTACAACAACAGCCAAATTTTACAACAACAGCCAAACAAATGTACACCGTTTATCAACATACTGTCATCGAGGTATATACATAACTTACATATTTGGAGAATCTAAACTCTATAAACACAATATCAATGGCTTGAACCATCCAGGCTTAACCCGCATATTCAATATGGAGTATTTTAAGTGGCCGTGAAAATACCTATGCTTTTAATCGGCACATTTACATTATTTTTTCACCTGAACACTCAACACCTGGATAGGGTGTGGATAAATGAGCTTGCAGTGTAATTTTGCCTTTTTTTGGTAGGTTAGAGCCTTTAAAAGCAGCTCCAAATAAATAAAAAAGATACATCGGAATCCTGGAACACCTGCCCTACTCTGAGTATTTAATAATTTTCTGTAGTTCTTTAAGTGTTTGCCGTCAAAATATAAAGGGAACAATCAGCCTAATAGTATGCCTTTCATCATTTCTGTCTGTAAACTTCCATAATAGCCTATAGGCTCCCATGTCGCTGCTTTATTTGTTCGTTTTGAATGTTGTATTAAGAATTTTGCTTATGGTCCTCTTCCAAGTTGTTCAAATGGAGACCCTGGGGTTCTACTTAGCTCTCACTCACTCCGGGATCACAGTTGTACATATAAAGTTATATAGCAAAATCTTTAAAAGAGCTAAGACATTTTAGAATCCTATATTTAAGAATTGAATCACACTATTTCGGGATTAATGCAGTTTTAAATGCTGGTAAAAAATGGCAAATTCCATGAAATGTTAGAATTTTATTGAAAATTTGCCATTCACTACTGGCCGTTGAACTTAAACATTCTGTCTCGCTTTTTGGGGATATTTCAGACATTTGTTGACCGACTTATTTTCAGTTTCAGGCCAAGTTCAGATTTACGTTGACTGACACTTATCTCCTATTTCAGGCCAACATTATATTTATGTTGACCGACTTTTATTCCCTGTTTCAGGCCAACAAATGGTGTAGTAATGGTGTTGACATGTTGTCGGACCAGCAGATTGAGGGCTGTAACACACCCGAGAGTGCCCTAAAGGCAATACATGACATCACTGCCTTCGTTGCTACGTCCAAGGATCTGAAGCTCAACAACCCCAAGGAGTTCCGACAATTGTTCGAGAGTATGATTACCTCAGACACTAGGGTAGGTCAAAAATTATTTTCTGCAGAATAAGTGGTCATTGTAATGCTGATTATGAAATGACACGGAGTTCTTTAGAGCGTCTCCGTGGCCGAATGGTTAGCGACGTTGCGTTGTAAACCTTCGCCTCTCACCGCTGCGGGTTTGAATCCCACTGGGAGCTCGACTTGTAAATGAGGAAGCGTCGATTCTTACGGATGGCGGGAGGTGTACAGTACTGGTTCTTAACCCAGGAAAAGTAGGTGGTCTGCCTCCACCACAAAAAAATCGACCGTCATATTTAACCTTGCATTGCGTTGAAAATGACACAAAACTCCATACAAGCAAACAAAACAAACAAACAAAATACATTAGGTCATATTGGGACAGCAGTCTCATAGGGAGGTGAGAAGAAGTATAAAGATCAAACACATGGCTTTTTAGGTGGATTACAATAAAAACATGTAGCGCTCCAGTGGGTTGCAAATAGATACAATACGTTACTATGTTACTATAATTATATTACTCTTAACCTGCTTAAAGATACCAGTTTTGCATGGCATGTGGGGTATTCTATTGTGCTGTTACCAGCTCTAGAGAACAAATTCCCTGTCCAGTTTCATTGAAATAGTTCATAAATGAAACTTTGCCAAAGTACTGTTTACTTGTTCACAGTGGATATTTTTGTAGTTTTAACTAATATTAAACAATCTCATGGGCTTATCTAGGCTACGGTACAGAAGGTGTTGAAGCGTATTGAAGATGTCCAGATAATGTGTGCCAACAGGAAGGCAGACCTCACCACACAGGCTCAGGGGCGTTCACGCCCCGTGCAGCACCCCGTGCAGGCGGATATTGTGACGGCCTCCTCGCGGGGTCAGACCACTGTTCCTGAGTACGACCTGAAGAGAAAGCAGCAGGGGGGACAGAGGGACAGACACAGGCAGCATGGGAAGGAAGCACCGAAGCAAATGACCCATGGCGTCGAGAAGTCGGCACGGGTAAGACTTACAAATAGTTTGGTTCTTCTTACCGGTAAAAACAATATATTTAATATCTCATATTTTGTGTATTTTCAACAAATCAAATATAACTTTGTGTTGTTATTTCAAATTAATCTAAATAAATTTTTAAAAATAGAAATATCAAAATCATATTTTGCCAAAAACACCTGTTTCCCAGTCAGTTGTGCATGTGTGTATGTATATTTTTATTTACCATAAACATTGCTTTTCCTATGTTGACATTTGTAGTTGCTTTATAAAGTAACATTAAACAATAAAATGTACTAGCCAAAAAAGCTAGTGCCTCAAACTATAGAATAACCTAATGATTAATTGGTAAACTTTTGCCTCCAGTAGATTATGACCTAATTTACTCATATATGTTTTTTTTACATGAAATGAAAAGGATATAAAGGCAAATTTGGCAAATGTCCGCCCCAACTTGGGATGAACACAGACCTAATAATAAGGTTATTAGTCTGTGGGTTATTAGGTCTGTTGGTTGTTTTAGGTCTGTGGGTTGAAGTACATTTTATTTAACATTATAGTACACATGTACTATAGAGAGTAAAATTAAATGGAAAAAAAAGTGTACTTTTCTTCAACAATTAAATCACTGAAAATTGTGGATGTCCTGGGTCATATCAAGCGAGGAGGGGAAATTCACATAATATTTGGAGCTGTTCTCAGCTTACTCTTTTTTTCATTTTTTCAACAATAATTTTATTATATCAAAGAATATTAAAAAATCAAATTGATATGGAATTGAACAAAAACAGTAATCAGACAATATACTATCCAATGAAAATAGTTTGTGCTAGATATTCTCCGAACAAGTATACAAGGAAGGGTAAAAAAAGAACTGTGTCCTCTTGCATTGATGTATATGATCTTAAAGAAGTTTAATTAATTCATAGTGAGCTTCTATAACAGGTTTTGAATCATGTTATGAATTAATTATACCCAGCTTTCACAAGTGAAGTTGGGGCTATAGTGGAATCAAGTTGTCTGTAACATCTCATCGTGTAACACATTCTTGTCAAACCGCGTCCCGCCAAGTCGTGTCCCGTCGCGTTTCGTAAATCCGTATTATGTGTACGATTCTGTTAATTATTATGCCTCACTGTGTATCTTTCACTTTAAAGCATAGAAATCTTCAAATGCACCAATGAATTTCCTATCAGCTATTAAGCTAGGATAAACAAGAAATGGCTAGATTAAACTGCCAAACAGGTACAGCATAGAATAATATACTTAATATGATTTATTGCAGATCCGTGTAGACATCAGTAACCCCTCGACGACCCAGCCACGTGCTCACCATGGCTCTACCAGCACGTGCAGCAGTATG
This sequence comes from Cyrtodaria siliqua, assembly GCA_037043455.1. Taxonomy (NCBI): domain Eukaryota; kingdom Metazoa; phylum Mollusca; class Bivalvia; order Adapedonta; family Hiatellidae; genus Cyrtodaria; species Cyrtodaria siliqua. The sequence continues at coordinate 90,555 of JAWPHD010000221.1, forward strand.
TCGGTGTCAGACAGCACGGATGGAGGAGGTCGGGCACGACATTCCGTGGCCTCCAACTCAACAACGTCCGGGTCTAGCTCCATCTCCGAACAGCTTTTAGAAGGTTTACATGAAAAAAGAAAGTAAGTTACAATAAACAATATGAAGAGGGGTTTTGATGGTTTGGAGTTAAAAATTAGTGGTTGTTTGTTTCATCAAAAAATGAGAAAACACATAAATATTCTCACTTTGCTGAAAACATTTTCATTTTTTCATCTTATTCTACCATATGTTTAAATATATTTTTGGTGCAATATAATCAACAGTTAATAACATGCAGACATTTTGCTCTGTACTATTAAATTCTTATACTTAATAGTAACGATTGAAAAAATGCAAGTTATGTGAAACATTAACAGGACACTGTGAGATTTTAAAACATCAAGATTGCCGTGTGTCCCTTTAAGCAAGTATTTGTTACTCTTTATCAACATCCTGATCAGAACAATGATATCTAAAAAATAAAAATTAAGATAAATGTAAGCTCTTATTTAAAATTAATGTTTAATGAATGATTAAATATCAAAGCAATAATGTTTCATCAGTGATGCATTACAAAAGGTATTAAAAAAAAAAACATTACAGCAAAAAGGCAGAAAAAAAACTAAATGGGGCATGAACAATAATTGGGTAGACTGCCATATATTTACTGTGGGAAGAGAGGCTTTAGGATCCTTTCATTGTTTAACATCATGTATTATACAGATCAATGATGCTACGATTCTGTGTATTCTCAGACACGTGCTTAATGAGCTATGATTCTGTGTATTTTCAGACACGTGCTTAATGAGCTATGATTCTGTGTATTTCAGACACGTGCTTAATGAGCTTATAGAGACAGAAAAGACATACGTGCAGCAGCTTCATGATATATTGAGGGTATGTAATGTGACATAGATTCTATAAACTATGAATTTAAACTTACTTATTTTACAATAGTTGTAATGAAAGCTCTCTCTCCTTAAGGTAGATTACAGCCCAGGACTTGTTGATTGATTGTTTTTATCCCCTGTAGATGCCAGAGATTGATAATTGAATATTGCCTGTATGTTTGTCCGTCCATCCATAAACGTAATAAAAAAAACTTGTAGCTTTTTCATATTTCTTGTCAAAACTTTGCATGTATATATTCATTGACAATAGCCAAATATCAAAAGGTCAAGGTCACTTTCAAGGTCAGAGTTTGTGACTGATTCTTGTATTTCTTATTTAACACAGAGGTATTGTAGGCCATATTGAGATGGGAACACAGTTTATAGTATTATCCAAAAGGCCAGTGTGCCTCGGAATCAAACAGATTATCCCTGGTTTAGCATTCCCATATGCCAACTACTGGATTAATTGCATATCGTTAAACAAAATAAAGCTGCTCTTATAACAGTGTGTCTATTACAGGGCTACTACTGCGAGATGGACAATCGTACTATGCAACATTTAATCCCAGACAACCTCATAGCTGAGAAAGATGTCCTCTTTGGAAATCTCGACCAAATCTACAGATTCCATCACGAGTGAGTACTGAAATTGCAATGATGCATTATTGAAGATTTAGGTTGAGACATAACTTTTTTCTTTCTGTAAATCAAATTATTGTCAATGTGTTTCTGTTGTAAATTGTGTTGTTTTATTAAAAGGACACACAGCAACCTTGAGGTCTGTTGATTTTCACTCACTAAACAAATCGATCATTTAACAAATGTGAAGGAAAAAAAATAAAACAAAGTAAGTTGGGGAGAGGGGAATTGCACATTATTTGTAACTTCAAAAACAAAAGTGTCAGTAATTAATGAATATTGAAGATTTTATAAAAATTAATTGCATTTCGCATAAATTCAGGATAAAATATGTTACACTTCAATGTTAAAGTCTTGATTTAAAATGTGAATGTTTTTGAAAAACAGTTTTAATACTGTAAACTCATTTTTACCTAACTTGTCATTATTTTACTGTCTGTGCTGTTACAGTGTGTTCTTGAAAGACTTGCAAAGCTGCGAAGAATGTCCTACAAGACTCGGAAAGTGCTTTGTCAATAGGGTATGTATATCTTGTGGAGAAATATGGATATTGTTAAAGGAAATCAACTAAATATATATTTTGCTTTTCAATGAGTACATACTATTTTATGGAGAAGTAAGAAAACATTTTATTTTCATAAGTGTCTAGTATGATTGAGAAAAAGTAAATTAAACATGAAATAAATAGTTTTTATCACCTCAGCGTTAAAAGATGCTATGAGTATATGAGCAAAGAAGGCACATAGCTCCTTTTCTAAGGTGACGAAAAATTTTAATTTAAGAAAGGTTGAAGTAACCATTTTCTCAAAAACTTCCTTCCTTAATGTTTAGCAAGTTTCAATTAAATATTGTTTACAATGTTCCGTAGCTGAAGTCGGTCGCTTTAAATTCTGAATAAAAGATTATAAGAATCTTTTATGGTTATCTGGTGAAGATAGGAAGTTCCAACGAGAGGTATAAGTGTTTTTAGCTGAGGTTATGATTAAAACACTTATATCGCGTGTTGGAATTCTCTGTCTGAACCGAATACCCATGATAGATTCTTTTTCTTACATATCAGAGACGTGTTGTGTGTTGACGTCGCCAGCTACTAACATTTTGCATGTTTTCCTGCATATCAGATGTTGGTGCATGCGTGACTTTTATCTTTACCCATGAAGATAAGACTTTCCATCCCCCATGTAAAACGTGGATAGCCTTATCCGGTATGCCAGAAATTGTTATTGTTAATACTGAGTAACTAACCATGGTTATTTCTGTCTCCACTAACAGAGGGACCAGTTCCAGATGTACAGCATCTACTGTCAGAACAAACCCCGCTCCGAGGATCTGCGTAATGAGATAGGGGACAACAACCCCTTCTTCAAGGAGTGTCAGAGGAAACTGGGCCACAAACTGCCTCTAGGGGCCTACCTCCTTAAACCCGTACAGAGGATAACCAAATATCAGTTATTACTGAAGGTAATGAAAGTAGGATTTCAAAAATGATAAAAATGCATAATTAGATTTTGTTGTACACATTTTGTATTTATACTATCTTTATACTGCATAGGTAAATATATAAATAAAAACAAATATAGTAAAGTAAAAAATAGTGTTTAATGCTTTTTTCACTCTGGGAATATCTTGATCATAAACTAGCATATTGCTTATGGTACGGTGAACATAGGTGGCTTCAGGAGAAAGACTGAAATCCGTCCAAACATTGATAATTGACATAATCCTTAGCTAAGGCAGGTGCAGCACAATAGACGAATGAATTAATAGGTAAATAAACCAGGGGTTGCAGGTTTGATAATTTACCAATATTTCAGAAGTGCGTTAGATAGGTAAACCATGGGTGGCAGGTTGGTTTATCGATTAACTAGTCTTTAGATCCTCAATAGTTAAACCAGGGGTGTCAGGTTGGTTCCCCAATTTACCAGTCTCAGATGTGCAATAGATAAGTAAACCATGGGTGGCAGGTTGGTTCTCCAATTTACCAGTCTGTCAGATGAGAATGTAAACATAGGTCCAAATCTCAGTATGACCTCAGTTATCAATCAGAGGTTGTTATACTATTGCGACCCCAGCCATCCATCAGAGGTTGTTTTGCTATTGCGACCCCAGCCATCCATCAGAGGTTGTTTTGCTCTTGTGACCCCAGCCATCCATCAGAGGTTTGTTTTGCTATTGCGACCCAAGCCTGCCATCAAAGGAGGTTTTGCTATTGCAACCAAAGCCAGCCAGCAGTTATATTATTTCGGCTTTTGAAACAAAAAGCACACCTTTTAATCATGATCGTGTAATTTTGTGTTACCAGGAAATGTTGAGGTATACAAAAGATGACAAGACTTGTCAGCAGCAGCTGGAGGAGTCCCTGAACACAATGTTGGAGGTGGTACGTAACGTCAACAACAGCATGTTCCAGGTCTCCATCACAGGCTTCACGGTAAGTCACATCTGAACAGTAGTCACATTAATGGATTTAGAAACACTTTTATTTGTATTACTCTGATTATGAAGCGAACTTAACACAGCATCTACAAGTCACTCTCATCAGTGAGAATGAGAGTGTTTTCTTGATCATGATATGGGAAGGGAGGGAGTCCCTGAAAACCCAGGAAAAATGTGTATCACTATCCTCTCACAAGGCTTAGACGGGTGTTAAGATTTCATCACAGTACAATATTTGTTCAATAAACAGTATCGTTATATAAACTTTGCCATTATGCAAAGAATTACAGGAGACAATGCAGTATATATCCAACTAATTTAGTATAAAACATGAAATTTTAGTCAAATAATTAGATGAAACCATAAAAAAATAGCTCAAATTATCCAGATTCATAAACAATATTATGATACAGATCTGGCATTATTGAAAGGAAAACTTTTCGACAATGTATTTGTTAGCTTTTCTGAGAACTGAGATAGAAGCCAATATGCCTGTATGTTGTATATGATGTGTTATATATTAGACATCTGTTAAGTATGTTACAACCTTTATTTTGATAGGGTGCAATTGTAGTTAAGAACTAAATGTCGTAACAACATCAACAATTTAAACAAATTGTCTGTGCCAAATGTCACAATGAAAACACATCAAATGGCTCTTGTGGTATAATGAAAATATTTAGTCAAACAATTTATATCAAACAAAAAAATGATATGAAAGTTTAAAACAAAAAGGTTATTAAATTTGTATGGAGAAATACTTCATGGGTATCATTGTTCTAGCACAGGAATACTCCCAGGCTCGTCATCCTCTTCCGCAACTAAATCCTTAAATAAAAATTCTCTACAAACTCAGGTATCTTTAATACCGCATCCAGAAAGTAAAGCCTTAGAAAAATTGTTAATTTGTACTTGTTAACCCTAAGCTGTAGAGCCTTTATAAAAAACATATTGAGATATTTGATATTACAGTTTACTGGTAAGTGTTACAAGAAAGGAAGCCAAACCAGCAACACAAAAATATAATTTACAAATTTATGTACATAAAATATTCACTTACAGAATACACAAATCCAGTTTTTCATTTATATTACAATTTTTTAATTAAGTCCAAATAAAATTATCCAATGTTCCTTTAATTCACATTAGCAAGTGTCTCTTTAATCCAAAACATTAAGTGTCTCTTCAAAACAGTAAGTGTCTCTTTAATACATGTCTCTTTAATCCAAAACAGTAAGTGTCTCTTTAATCCAAAACAGTAAATGTCCTTTCATTCTTAATTAATGTCCAATATTTCGGGTTTAGTCCAAATATCCAATTCACTGTTATTATGAATGAGCGCAATAATAAGTAAATCCTCTCACACAGGGCTTCTAAAATTTCAAAATGCAAATCGGTCCAGGTTTTTTACTGCCGTGAGAATCACACTTTTTTCTTTTAAAAGACACCAAACCACCGTGCCCGTGCATGTATATGTTCCCCACCCACCACGCAATTTTATCAGTTTGTTTGCTAAGAGAACTCTTGTGTTTATTTTTCATACTATATGTGTTGGATTTAACTTTTTCTCAATGTGTAAATTTTAATTGCTAAGATCATGTACCTATTCGCATTTTAATGAACCATTTTCTATCACAATTCCACGTAAAGATCTAAACCGGAAGTATCATGTTTACCAGATTTAGCGTCGGATCTCTGGGAGTCAGTGCTCATTCGACGTTCTAGATATTGTCAAAGTACTTTTTATTGAATATGACATTTAAACAATCTAGCCAATAGCAGTATTATTTGCGCTTAAATATATAAGATTCTATGTAAATTTTCGTACTACCGTTTTCATCACTGTCTCCTAATATTATTTCCAATACTATTATAAAATTCATTAAAAAGGGTTCGCATCTAATGGAAGATAGTTAAAATGTAAAGTAAATACCTTTAGACGAAATCGTATTTCAAGTGAACACAAATAAATCCTTACTATTCCATCATATGACATGTATGGAATGAAACAAACGCCTGCTGTCGTTCTATGACGCGGTGTGACGTAACCGTGTGTCGGCTACATCAAGATCAAAGGAATTGCAACGGTGTTATGTAATGTACATGAAATTCCTTGAAAGTGACATGTTTATCTCATTTTTTTTTTTCCAAAATTAAACATTGTTGTCGGATTTCGTAGTTAATATGGAGGAAATATATCAAATTAATGGATTAAAAGTTAAGCAAACGATGATTAACCGGTATGGAAACTTTATGTTAATAACAAAAGCTATATATTTAGTTTACGGTGATGATGCGTCTGTATTTTTTTTAACTTTTTTTTTTCTTTTCCATAACAAATAGCTAACGGTAAACGGCTAACTATATCACAGAAATTACTGACGCAAACACATTTCGGTCTGGGCAATAGAAATCGGTAGAACGAGTAATACAGCTCACTAATCACACATCAAAAGCGTGCTAAGGAGCCAACAATAGACTCTTCTAAAAAGAAACCATCCCTACTACCGGTAATGGTTTAGTCCATATTAACCTACTTTCGCACAGCGAGTGACAAACAGTCGTGTTATGGATCATAGGATATTGCCGCAAGGCATATTTTAAGATATCGGAAGGAGGGTAAAGGGCAATTTTATGATTTTTAACGACCGATAGATAAAATATCTGAACTGATTTGGAAAGAGATTATGAAAAGAAAATCGGTCTGGAGAGACAGAATTCGGTCTGGAGACCGATAAACTGGTTATTTTAGAAGCCCTGCTCTCACAAATATATTTTATATTTTAAGCATCCAATTCAAAATTAACGTTTTACTATAAATAGAACTCAGCTCAACTGCTGAGCTGCTCCCAGAATCCGTTTATATACTGCCCAAAGACTGCTCCAAAAGCCTCCCCACCAAAACTGTCCAATGAAAACAGTCAGTAGTTCATCACAAATGAATTTGCATAAAATAGTCCAATGAGAACAATCCAAATTTTATCATAAATGAATTTGCATCAATAATTTGCATACATTTTTAACTTTCTTCAAGGCCAAATCATGCAATGCAACATGTGCACACCTAGACACATGCAACAATACTTGTAAACATTTAGATATAGGTAACAGTAGTTAAATTGAATAAAGGACCCATTAATGTGATGCAAATAGTTTTGTGTATATGTTGCAAAGTAATCTTATCAATTAACTTTGTATTTAGAATCTTGAACATGAAAAAAAAAAAAGTAACTTGAATGGAAAAGTTTCAATTATTAGATCAAACTGTTATTAATTACCACAATTTGGACAAAATAAAGGAACAACATTATTTTGGAATTGAATAAAACTGACAATTCTAGAAAATTTGAGATCGGCAAGTTTGAGATTACACAAAAAAAACTTCTTTTAAAGGCAAACTGACAGATGGCCTGATTTGAGATAAAACAAATAACTTACTACTTTTCAGAGCAATCTCACAAATAGGCTTGTTTGAGATAATACAAAATAATCACTACTTTTTAGGGCAGTCTTACAGATAGGCAAGTTTGAGATAAAACAATAACTTTTGAGTTAATACAAAAAACTTTCTTTTTTTCAGGGCAATCTCGCAGACTTGGGTAAATTGTTAATGCAGGGAAGTTTTAATGTATGGACGGAGCACAAGCATGAGAAGTTGCGCGATATACGATTTAAGCCCATGCATAGACATATATTCCTGTACGAGAAGGCAATACTTATGTGCAAGAGGAAAGAAGATGCACAAAATGGTGACAGAGATGCCTTCTGCTTTAAAAACATGCTACGGGTAAGTTTTATTCGCAAGTTTTATTTGCAAGTCTGGTATTAAACATGTATTTTGAAATAAAATAGTTATTATAATAGAGATAAAGCTTAATTCACAATGGCGTTAGTTTTTACACGTAACCTGGTAACGAGAGGTTGAGGCATATACAAATATTGTAGCTTGTTCTAACCAAGTTTTCACCGAATTGTATTTTTTCCATCTTTAGTGTAATCAAGTAGGCATGACAGAGAACATAAAGGGAGATAAGAAAAAGATAGAACTGTGGTTACGCGGTAGAGAGGAGGTATACATTGTTCAGGTGAGTTGGCGCCTAAGTTACAATTATAGGAAAGAAATGTCCGCACTTTCTCTTTCTACTTATGGCATTTTAAACAAAAAAAATGTTGACGGAAAGCTCACTATGTCAATCCCTTGATTTTTTAAGGAAAAAGCCAAAATTGATATTTTTTTTACCATAAACAGCTTTACATAGGCCTCTGCCCTGTATGGGACTGCTCCATGATAGATGCAGGTCTGATGGGACACTTTATTCTTTGTCTCGTATCCCTCTTTGTTAACTAGATTTACTAGAACTAAAACCCCATTTCATAAATTTATTTATTCATACCAAATCAGTTATGAAGGATTTTTATAACACACATTTGGTACTCTATGACTTCTTATAGTATTCTCTAGAGTTGCTATTTATAATTCTGGTGTTGTTTTTGCAGGCACCTAGTCTTGAAGTAAAGGACTTCTGGGTAAAAGAAATCAAAAAGGTTTTAATGGGACAGTTTGATGAAATAAAAGGTATGTATAGGCTCATTTTTATGCTGTTAAAATGGTACACTTCCTCAAAAAAGTACTTCTTTTTTTTCCATGTATTTTAAGCATCGGTCTTCATTTGTTATTTTTACACACCCATTAACAGGGTACTGGTTTTAATTTGTTCCCCAACTTTTTAGCTCTACTGATCAGAGATCAGCAGAGCTTATGCCGTGGTGCAGCGTCGGTCGTCCGTCTGTCTGTAAACTTTTTTTTGTAGCGACAACTCCTCTGAAACTACTGAATGGATTTTCATGAAACTTTACAGAAATGTTGCCCATGAAGTCTAGTTGATCCTAGCAAAAATTCATGTTGATGTGAAATCCAAGATGGCCACCAAATCTAAAAATAGGTTTTTAAAAAACAAGTTTGTAGCGACTACTTCTTGAAAACTATAAGTGATATTGATATGGGACTTTTTCTAAAATGATCAGCATGACATGATGTTGGTCCTTGTCAAAAATCGTTTTGATTCAACGTTAAACATGGCTGCCAGCGGCCATCTTTGTTTACATAGAATTATATAATGAAAACTTGTAGCGACTACTCCTCTGAAACTACTTGACGGATTTTCATGAAACTTCACAGGAATGTTGCTTTTGATGTCTAATTGATCCTAGCAAAATTTTAGGTCGGCCGGAAATTCAAGATGGCCGCCACGACTAAAAATAAATTTTCAAAATACAAGTTTGTAGCGACTTCTTCTTGAAAACTATAAGTGATATTGATATGGGACTTTTTCTAAAATGATCAGCATGACATGATGTTGGTCCTTGTCAAAAATTGTTTTGATTCAACGTTCAACATTGCTGCCAGCGGCCATCTTTGTTTACATAGAGTTATATAGTAAAAACTTGTAGCGACTACTCCTTTGAAACTACTTGGCGGATTTTCATGACACTTTACAGGAATGTTTCTCTTAATGTCTAATTGATCCTAGCAAAATTTCAGATCGGCCAGAAATTCAAGATGGCCGCCACAGCTAAAAATAGATTTTTAAAAAAGAAGTTTGTAGCGACTACATCTTGAAAACTATAAGTGATATTGATATGGGACTTTTTGTAAAATGATCAGCATGACATGATGGTTATCAGAGTCAAACATTATTTTGATTCGACGTTAAACATGGCTGCCAGTGGCCATCTTTGTTTACATAGAGTTATATAATGAAAACTTGTAGCGACTACTCCTCTGAAACTACTTGACGGATTTTCATGAAACTTCACAGGAATGTTGCTCTTGATGTCTAATTGATCCTAGCAAAATTTCAGGTCGGCCGGAAATTCAAGATGGCCGCCACGGCTAAAAATAATTTTTCAAAAAACAAGTCTGTAGCGACTACTTCCTGAAATCAAAATCAATCAGTAGAGCGTCAAGGTCATTGACCTCTTGTTTGTTTATATCACACCATTGTTTTACTTTATTTGTAAAAAGTTTCTCACATAATTTGATTTTTTCCATCCACAATATGACCTTTTGATGTGTTATGATTTGCTGTAAATCACAATTATTGCTTACTTGTAGAAAGTGTCTATTTTCATTTTCTACAATAAAAAAAGCATTCTTTCTGTTTCCACAGTAACCAAATTGAATCTCGTGCAAAGATCATCAGAGGATCTGACACGGTCGGGGAGTGACAGCGGCTTGGAGAGTTGGCGTCACCGTCAGGGGTCTGGAAACAACAACATCTCCACCGTGCCCGTCGGTCTCACCATGATGTCTCCCGAGTCCCCACCAGACCCTCGCCTCACTGACAACCAGTGGTCGGATAATGAGTTCACAGATTCAGAACCGGAAACAGAACGGCGACCAGAACAACAGACGTCGCCATTAGAGGTAAGGGTAATTATGGTTTGTTCAGCATTGAGGTACACAACCTATTTGACCATCATTTTGATATGATTTCTGTTTAATCATATGATTTTAATAATTTCATATATATCTTCAACTTGAATATATATTGCTGTGTTATTGAAGTAATTATCAATTTAACCAGCAGGATTTGTCTTTAGGTCTATAGAATGTGAATTCTCCGTTTTAAGTTATTTTTTAAGTAATAGATAAAGTCTGGTCTCAGCGAGTTGGCTTATTTACTGAATACCGAGATGGGAGTAGCCCATAGAGGTTTAAATAACCAACGGGCTTAGTAACACTGATGTCCGTACTCTAAATTCCTCTATCTGGTAGTTGCAGTACGGTAAAGCCACGCCCCTTTAGTTACCCTAAATTAAACGATTTAATGCTTTGCATACATCAAAGGAAATGTCACCGAACATGCTACAAATCAGGTTATTGTTTTTTTTAGCCAATTTTGACTCTAGATTAAATTTGATTGCATAAGCAATATGTCTTGTTTTCACACAGCCTACGTACAATTGAATTGTATATTTTTTATACACAAGAAAAACGCTTACATGGTTTTTGCAATATCTTGATTTCAGTATTTATAAAACTTTGACATTTTGCTTTTAAAAGCTTTGCAGTTTTGCTTTTCTTCATAAGTTGTAACTGGCACTTAAGGAAAATACAGCTGGTAGTTTTTTTTAAAATGTCCTCTTCACATGTGAATTTGATCTTTACGATTCTTTATTTGTTACTTCTTTGGTTAATGTTTACCTGTTGCAGACTTCACATGGGAATTTGATCTGACTTCTATGGCTTATTCCTTTTCTGGCTCCACATGTGAATTTGATCTTAACGATTCCCATCTTTTGCAGGATTCGCATGTGAATTTGATCTTTATGCATGACTTTTTTTCGCTTATTCTAATCTCTTGCAGGGTTACATATGAATTTGATCCTATATGAGTGACTTCTATGGCATAATACCATCTCTTGCAGCTCAGGCTTCACATGTGAATTGAGGGCTGGCGTGGCGCAGTCGGTAGCGCGGCGGATTTGTAACCGGAGGCCCCGGGTTCAATCCTCCGTGGTGCCACTGAGTTCCGTCGGTGTGTTCTTGGGCAAGACACTTTTCCTTAGCCTCGTCCGTCGGACGGGGACGTAAACCGGGCGGTCCCGTGTATCGGTCTATCATCCGAGCACGTTAAAGAACCATAGGAATCTATTCGATAATAAGAGTAGGGCAGGTTCCCGGATTCCTATGTATCCTTTCCCTCTCTCTGGGGCGGCTCTAAATAACCTGTACTGTGTTGATGAGCCGTTAAACAACATTCAATTCAATTCAATTCACATGTGAATTTCACTTCTTTGGCTTATCCCCATCTCTTGCAGGCTTGGCATACTAGAGAGCAGCTGAAAATTTCAATAAATGATCCTCAACATCCAAGAAATTTACAAAAATAAATTTAGATAAAAAATAATATCATCCCTAGGGCTGCTGATCATTATAATTGTATGTCTTTAAAAAACTACTTTTGATTGGCGGAAAAAGCCTATATATTGTCGGATTGAATATCACAAATACACATAACACAAATTACCAATTGTACTTTAATTAATAAGATTTAAAATACTGTCTATAGCAGACTTGCATCCACTGTTTTGCACACCTTTATTTTTTGTATGCTCCCACCATATATGTGGGGAGCATATAGTGTTGCCATTGTCCATCCGTACATATGTATGTCACATTTTTGTATGTATGTCACACTTTCATACATATATGTCACACTTTTTTACATACGTAACACTTATGTATGTACGTCACGCTTGTGTACGTTCGAAACACTTCCTTGTCTGGACTACTCTTCCTGAACTTCTCAGCAGATTTTGACAAAACTTAGTAGGCAGAATCAATATGAAGTCTAGTTGCGCATATTGTCCCATTGACTTCTGCAGAGTTGTTGCTTTATTTCAGCTTATAGCTTCCACCTGGGGGCATTCGTGTCCACCAACACCGACACATTTCTAGTTTGTAGTTTATACAAAATTATCATTCAATATAATTCCACTTTATGTTTATTATTTACTTCAGCTTTTTATGTTGGTTCACTTCTTGGTTCACTCTTGAATTTTTTTTGTCTTCTGTTTGTTTTGTTTGGTGCATGGATTTGCTTATGCATGACCATGATTTCTTCTCTCACCCGCAGCCCTCGTATTTACAGCAGTTTGTCGCCATCGCCAACTATGTCCCCGTAGACGAGGTGGAGATGGGGTTTCGTGAGGGAGATGTCGTGGAGATCCTACGTACTGGTTCCACTGGCTGGTGGCTGGCCCACCACATGACCACTAACGAGGAAGGCTGGGTACCGTCAACTTTCTTTGACCCTGTTCCAAATACTGGGTCAAGGTCACTGGCTTCTGTCTCTAGCATAAGTAAGTTATATCTAGGTTGAGGTCAGTTGTAGGTTGATTCTGTAATTTTTATCCATTTTCTTTGTACTAATCACAGAGTATTAAATAGTGTGTCAAGGTCACAAGCATTATACTACTGCATAGGGTCTATGATAATGTAGGTCAGTAAACTTTAAGGTTCTTGTAGAATATTACGTGGTCCTGCCTTAATTCCATTAAGCGATGGGAAAGCTTATATTAGCAGGATTTTATAACGAATATTTCGACAATAAAACATGTTTAAAAACATTTTAAACTGAAAAAAATGTGATAACCTGTTTAAAATTACTTATATGTTTTAATTTTACAATATGCAAACATTTTAAGCATAAATTAAGGTTTGATTTCATACACTAGCCAACCCAGTTTTCGCTTCTTGGAGAAGGGGTTGGATGGGGTATGAAAGTTAATACTCGGACCACGTAATGAGTTATACCAGTAAAATGGAATTAACGTACATGTAATTTAATATGAAAAAAGTGTATGAAATAAAATTATTTTTCGGACAAAATGAACTATAAAATAAACTTAAGCATGTTTTACAAATAATACTACATTTACAGATCGACAATGTTATTTTCTCCATGTAACAGGTTCGAGCAGTCAGCCGAGCCACTCCAGTCTGACCAGCGGGTACAGCGCCACTAGTCCGGTTGATGAGACCACTATATAGATCATTGTTTAGGGCCATATGTGAAACCACTATAGAGTTCAACATATACGGCAATATGCGAGACCAATATACCACTGATCACCATTTTGGGCAATATGTGAGACCAATATATTGAAAGCAAAACCAACATTTAGAGCAATATGTGAGACCAATATATTGAAAGCAAAACCAACATTTAGGGCAATATGTGAGACCAATATATAGAAAGCAAAACCAACATTTAGGGCAATATGTGAGACCAATATATAGAAAGCAAAACCAACATTTACAGCAATATGTGAGACCACTATATAGAAAGCAAGATTTAGGTCAGTATGTGACACAAATTGGAATCAAGATTACCATAGTATCTTCATACGGTCACAATTATAAAGCTACTTATGTACCAACATGCACGGCATGCAAAAACAACTTTTCAATATGTGGACCACAATTAAAGGTGTTAAAACTATGTCGCGTTGATGAAATCTCAATAAAGTATGACGCACGAGAACAATATAATGAAATGATTCGTGAGACCTCCTGAAAATTGTACGGGCACGTGTCGAAAATATTCATCATAGCTGAATGTTCCTCGGGAACAAAATCTTTCTTAGCTTATAACAGACAGTTGACGACCACCATCTGTAGGAAAGTGTTTGTGACAGTAATGCCTATCTGGATTTGTACTGTAATACCATCACATAACAATAAGTATTTGTGTTGGATTGGAACTGTCAGAGTACACAACATTCCAGTGTGGATTTTTACCCTTAATTTGGAAATAAAAAAAGAGAGGTAATTGCATCATATCATGGTCTGTATAATAACTGGTATTTCAAAGTGAACTTGTACATGATAAACATGATAAAGTACAAGACAGTGACAATGTTTTAACTGGATTATTGTTATTGCTTCAAAGAGAAACGAACAAGGGTTAAATAACAGTTGCCTGGGCCACCATTAAAAAATTGTTTGTTTGCAGTTTCCGACCCATGGCTTTTAGGGGTGGGTCGGTAGGTAGGGATATATATATTTTTTTTAAAAATGTATTATTAACGCATGCTTATCGACGGCATGCAATTATCGTGTGCTTCACTAGTATTATCCATAGAGTTTTTTTTTTTTAAAAAGGGTTTAGTTAAATATTAACAGAACATGCAAGAAAAAAGAAACAAAAAAACTTGAAAAAAAAAAAAAAAAAAAAAATTTAAATTTTTTTTAAAAAAATAAAATAAAATTGATTGGGTCGGCGGATTTGCCGTGGGTCGGTCGCAGACTGCAAACAAACAATATTTTAATTTAGGCCCTGTGTAAAAGACAATAAAAAAAATAAAGGTAATAAAAAAAGCAGCAGAATTATGCTGTTGAAAATGGCCAAAGTGTCCTCGAGAGGAAATTCAGTGTGATGGATGTTTAGAAAAAAGGTTTCAATTGATTTGCTACATGATCTACAAGTGAATGGGAAAATGGTTATGTTGATTCTACAAATGTCGCCATGCAGCAAGGATGGAATTCTAACTATGAAATCAAGAAGGCTTTCAGCTGTTGCTGTTATTTAAATACTTTTATATATACACATTCGAGGAGCAAAATCAAACTGAATTGATGAGAGGTGTTTGAAAAGTGCCATTGAAAAACCCCATACTATTTGGACTAGATTGGAGGTGATGCCAGTTAAATGTTGAAATTTAACTCCTGCAGCGGTCAAAGATTGGCAAAGCTGGTCCTTGCCTGATTTAAATACTGTTGGTGTAGTGGCTTGACATAGATGTAGACTGATTGAAAAATCTAAATATGTCAGCTCAGCTCATTGTTTGGATGGAAACTGAAAATTACAAAAAGGAATAAATGAGAAAAATATATGTGCTAAACAGTCACCCTTCTTATATGGGGGTTGTGTCAATAAACGTAGGAGTAATGAAATAATATTTTCTTGATCTTGGGTAAAGATTATTTAAAATTCTGCACAATATCCAAGAGAAAGAGTGCAACTGTATGATAAACATCAAAATGACACCTTTACTGTTATTGTAATGGGCCATGATTTCACTGGTGATGTCATCCAAACTCATGACATCATATGGGGGGTGCAAATAAAGAAGTCATTTAAAATTTACTGCCAGGTTGACCTTTGTTCAGACTTCAATATCACTTGATGGATGAGCCTAATAAATGCAGTAGTTGTTATAATATAATAATTGTTATTTACTTATTACTGTAGTTATTAAGTAGTTGTTAAACAATGGACTAATCGCGGAGGGAAAGGTCTTTCTCCGATATTTGTTAGTTAATCGTGGAGGAAAAGTAACCTTTCGACATTAATTAGTTGTTAAACAGTAGACAAATCATGGAGGGAATGTCTAGACTACTCCGATTTAATTAGTTGTTAAATAATCGACTAATTGCAGTGGGAAAAGTCACGCTTCGACATTAATTATTTATTAAACATTAATGGATTAATTGTGAGGGAAATCTCATACTCCGATATTAATTAGTTATTAGAATTGCGGAGGGAAAGGTCTCCCTCCGATATCAAGGTTAACTCATACTAACTAGTCAATACTGGAACCCAGTGAATGTATGAATTGATTATCACCTGTATCTTTTTAAATAAGTTTGTTCGTCGTGTTAGTTACTTCACTGTATGAATGGAAATAATTTCAAAATATGTTTTAGAATACTTAACAGGAATCCAAGGCGAATATCATATATTTTTTAACTTATATTACTTTGAAAAGTTAAACCTAAAAGAGTATGTCTATCTATTTGTTTTCAAATGCGAACTGAATTGATTGATGACTCATCAAAACATTGATTAGGTCATAGTAGAAAAATGGTTGCAAATTAGAAAAAATATGACTAAGCTTGCAAAGAGAAATTCTACGTACACTGATAACTTTAATACACAGTTTGTCCTTATTAATTTAGAACAATTTAGTAGTTAGTTAGTTTTCAATATTCTTGAAAAATATAAATTCCAGATAATTTTATATACTCTGAACTTTGTTTCTGGGCTAACGATCTGCATTCCAGATAATTGTTTTAAATATTACCAGCTTTGTATTGTCATACATTCTCAAAATGGTTTATATCATGGTTTATCTACTCTAAATCATTCCATTAATTTAAACTTTATGATAAAACATGTTTATGTAAATGCATTCCAGATACATGGAGAGTACATTTGTTTTAAAATATAACTTAAACAATTTATTAAGTTTAATATGTTATTATAAAATTCAGTGGACATTCCAGGTCTTCTAAGCAAATCTACTCCTTTTAAACACATTCCTTTTGCTAATAATTTGTTTATGGTGTGTACATTGACTGTGTGTCTTTTGTTTTGAAAATTCTTATTTTATACACATGGTACTGTAATAGACGTGAGCCAGTTAAATCTATATAAAGCTTTTAAATGTCCTTTAGTAACATTTAAATTATATTTTCATTTGTTGTTTTTGTTTTACTGAATATGAAAAAAATGAAATGAATACATACATAAACAAACTAAACAAGTCTGTGTAGCTGGTCCACGTTGTTTTCCCAGTTTTTGCAAAAGATATTGAAAAAATGTTGATTAGTTTCACTTTATTGATTTAAATTCTGATTTACTGATGTTCAGAATCTCAATAACATATACTTTTAATTATAAGATTTATCATGTTTGTATGTTAAAAAATATTATACAAAACGAAAACAATTAGGCCATGTTGTAGCATGGTCGCTGACATTTCATTTGTATTTGCACAGTTGTAAATCGTTTAATTGAAAATAACGCCTGTCCCGAATAACTGGTGTACACTAACTACCAGATATTGGAAGTTAGAGTATGGCAAACGGATGAAATGGACATGCTACACAGCAAATAAGTATTTTCTCATCTCGTTGGTTGATTTAAACACCTTGATAGGCTACACCCATCTCGATCAAAGAACTCCACGAGACCATACTCTGCCTATTACTTATCTTGCTCTGGATACAGATATCAACACATTTTATCAACAAATTGTGAGTTGGTGACAGTTAGTGACAGAAAATGAAATGAAATGTTATACAAGTGATGACATGGATTCATGCATGGTTGTGATGCATGGTTGTGTATTTATACAAGTTGTTTGTTTGGTTGTTAATATGAGTTGTTGAATTTTTAAAGTTTAATAAACAGTCATCCTGCCATTTTGTAAATGCTTGTTATACATGTTGGGATTTGTTGGTTACGTTTTATGCCTGTGGTTTTTGAGGGAACAAACAATGCATACCAGTACTTATGATTATTATATCGTTAATATAGAACTAAATTTGGACACATGATGTAACTAAGATAAAAAAAGCATACTTTACTCATTTCATCAATATAATTAGCGAAAATAAATGGAAGAGTTTGATATCTGGACACAGGTGGTCTTTGAATACAGCTGCAATTTAATTTAAAATTACAACTGGGGACTTTTGAATGTTGTTTAACGGCTCATCAACACAGTATAGGTTATTTAGAGCCGGGAAGGATACATAGGAATTCGGGAACCGTGCCCTACTCATATTATCGAATAGATTCCTATGGTTCTTTAACATGCTCAGGGGATAGAACGATACACGGAACTGCCCGGTTTACGTTCCCACGGACGAGGCTAAGGGAAAGTGTCTTGCCCAAGAACACACCGACGAAACTCGGTGGCACCACGGAGGATTGAACCCGGGACCTCCGGTTACAAATCCGCCATGCTACCGACTGCGCCACGCCAGCCCTCTTAAAGGGACACATGGCAAAGGGACACTGGCAAAGGGACACAAAGTCATGGCAAAGGGACACATGGAAATCTTGATTTTTTAAAAAATTGCAGCATCCCGTTAGTTTTTCTGCATAACTTGCATTTGTTCAATCATTAATATAAATTATAACAATAGTATAAAAAAATATTTTTGTTGCATATTACTTTACATTTCATTTGACCAGTAATGTATTCAAACCTATGGTAAAATAACGAAGAAAAGTTGAAACTTAAATTTGTGTAAATTTAAATATATGCAAGCAGATTCAATGTCAAAATGATACTGGATTAATAAATTGAGAGGCCGATTTTAATGCATGATAAAGACTTCAAAATTGCCATATGTCCCTTTAAGTAAATACAAACCTCGAGCTGCCATTTTGAAAGGCTTCATATATTATATACTAGTAAAGTTTCATGTTAATTTTTATAAAATAAAAAAATGTGAAAAGAAATTTTAAACAAAAAAGTTATAAAATATATTTGAGCAGCTTTATTAAAAGCTTTGTTGAGAGTCGTAACAAAATGTTTTTTAATTAATAAATTTTATTGAAATATTTATCTTGAGTGTATATTCTGCCTGGTTGTGCGTGACTTGTTAAAATGTTGATCATTAGTACTGCTTCTATATTGGTGAAATTTATCGGAAATATAAAGACCATTTGGAGGGTCTATACTTTACTTTAAAGCTGGTGGAAGTTATTAGATTAGCCAGGGTCAGCTATTTTCTGAAATTGCTTTTAGAGTTGCAAAAAGAAAATAATTGGGGTCAATCATAATGTTGAAACTTATTTGGTATTGGACCGACTTTGGGTCATAATTTTGGAACTTATTTGATATTGGTCAAAATCTTTATCACACTTTTGAAACTTACTTGGTGATTGAAATTAACATATACAAATTGGTAAGTTAAAAAACGTCTCATATTTCATGAGAAGGAAAAAAGAAGCAGAAAAGAAAATGTATAAATATCAAATAAGGATCTGATTGGACCATGCCCCCTGGATCTGCCTTTGATTTACTGTCAGAGAGATATTTGTTAAGTGCTCTTTTATTACCCTATAGTACTGTTTGAAGTAGAATTCAAAACTTTGATATATTTGTGATTTGTTTGTTTTAAACTTGCTATGTGTAGCATCAATATAGGCTTGATTGGTTTATTAAACAAAACGAGAATTTGTTAACTTGATTCTTTCCTCTTGTTTCAAATAAAAAAAAATATCTTAAAGTTCTATTATTAAATTAGTATACAGACTACTGTATAAAGTATATAAATATTGATATATAAATGAATATATATAAATTTCTTTAAATGGCAAAACATATTTATAAATCGTCACATATGTAAATAACAAACAGCATATTTTAAAAGTGAGAAATCTGATTCATATTCACTTTAATATGATGTACGCTGTAGAAATTTTGTGTTTTCTCATTGACAACAAAATTATATATTCACTGCAAATCATGATCATGATCCTTCTCACGTCTCTACAACTGTAAATCATGATCATGATCCTCCTCACGTCTCTACAACTGTAAATCATGATCATGATCCTCCTCACGTCTCTACAACTGTAAATCATGATCATGATCCTTCTCATGTCTCTACAACTGTAAATCATGATCATGATCCTTCTCACGTCTCTACAACTGTAAATCATGATCATGATCCTTCTCACGTCTCTACAACTGTAAATCATGATCATGATCCTTCTCACGTCTCTACAACTGTAAATCATGATCATGATCCTCCTCACGTCTCTACAACTGTAAATCATGTCTCTACAACTGTAAATCATGATCATGATCCTCCTCACGTCTCTACAACTGTAAATCATGATCATGATCCTCCTCACGTCTCTACAACTGTCTCTAGTGTAAAACAATATAAGACAAATTATCCCCCATCCACCACTCCCCCACACCCCAACACAATTTCTAAGTACAAAATATCCATCTCCGTTGAATGTTAGAAAATTCTGCCGAGACCTAATGACATAGTTTACCCAAGTTAGAATTATGATAGTAAGGGGAGGTTATGTCAGTATACAAATTTTCAACTTGTCCCTTATGTTATAAATACTGTTTCAGTGCTGAAATGAAAAATTATTTCACTATTCAATTTTCATATCATGTCCATGTGTGTACAGGAATATTCTTTTATAGCAAATTAAAGGATATAAGAATATTTCATGGGTATCCGGTGAAGATCGGGAATTCCAACTCGAGGTATAATTATTTTTATCGGAACTGAGGCATTCCCGTGGTTCCGATTAAAATAGTTATATCGATGGTTGGAATTTCCTTATCTGAACCAGATGCCTAAGATTGATTCTTTTTCTTTCAAATCATTTACATTCTCCCATTGACGATGTCAAAAACTAGCATTTTTCATGTTTATTTACAATGATATCATGAAACTGTCATTGTTGATATCAGCCATGACTTTTATCTTACCCATGTGTAAGATCAGTCTTTCCAACACCCATGTAAAACGCAGATATGTAGTGACATGCATTTAACACTGCTGTGTTATGGCTATATAGTGACGTGCATTTGCCACTGCTGTGTAATGGCTATGGAGTGAAATGCATTTACCACTGCTGTGTAATAGCTATGTAGTGAAATGCATTTGCCACTGCTGTGTAATGGCTATGTAGTGAAATGCATTTACCACTGCTGTGTAATGGCTATGTAGTGAAATGCATTTACCACTGCTGTGTAATGGCTATGTAGTGAAATGCATTTACCACTGCTGTGTAATGGCTATGTAGTGAAATGTATTTACCACTGCTGTGTAATGGCTATGTAGTGAAATGCATTTACCACTGCTGTGTAATGGCTATGTAGTGACATGCATGTACCACTGCTGTGTAATAGCCATGTAGTGACATGCATTTACCACTGCTGTGTAATGGCTATGTAGTGAAATGCATTTACCACTGCTGTGTAATGGCTATGTAGTGACATGCATGTACCACTGCTGTGTAATGGCTATGTAGTGAAATGCATTTACCACTGCTGTGTAATGGCTATGTAGTGACATGCATGTACCACTGCTGTGTAATAGCTATGTAGTGACATGCATTTATCACTGCTGTGTAATGGCTATGTAGTGACATGTATTTACCACTGCTGTGTACTAGCTATGTAGTGACATGCATTTACTACTGCTGTGTAATGGCCATGTAGTGACATGCATTTACCACTGCTGTGTACTGGCTATGTAGTGAAATGCATTTACCACTGCTGTGTAATGGCTATGTAGTGACATGCATGTACCACTGCTGTGTAATAGCTATGTAGTGACATGCATTTATCACTGCTGTGTACTAGCTATGTAGTGACATGCATTTACAACTGCTGTGTAATAGCTATGTAGTGACATGCATTTACTACTGCTGTGTAATGGCTATGTAGTGACATGTATTTACTACTGCTGTGTACTGGCTATGTTTTGATGTTATTTAATGGCTCAAAGTGTATATAACGGTAACCTAAATACCATTCCTGTGTTTTTGAAAATCGGCTTAAAACGATTCTTGTCTTAATATCGGGACATGAAATCAGATTTAGTCTTCTTTTTTTTTTAATATTGGGATATTCCTTTCAGCACAAGTTATTTTTAATGAATATATATGTTTTTCATGTGTTGCCTTGATATAGCTTTTATGTGCACTATTTATTGTTAATTTTGTGTACAGTTACCATGGTTACCTATTTATTAGTTATATATGTACATAAAACATGTTTTTTTGTTTTGATCAATTTTTATTCAAATTTACAAAATTTATTGTAGATTTTAATGCTTTGCATTTATTTATGAATCTGATTAATAAAACGGAACAATTATGCAATCTAAATGTGTTATGTTTTGTGTTTGTGTTTTTCCAGTTAACGAATTCACCTTAATGTATTATGTACCTGGCACTGATAATCAGGCCAGTAAGGTCCAACCTGTGTATGACTTCTTCTACTGCGGACATGGTTTGTCAAATGTATTTACTGGTGTGGTCTGATAAAAAATGTTCCAAAATCAACCTATTGCTAACCTATAACGGAACACAAGGCCTGACACATCTCCGGATAACATCCAGAATCGCTAATAGTAGGTATAAAATTGTACCAAAAACGTAGCATCAGCAGAACACAGTCAAGTATTAAAAACAAACAACAATTACAAGGAACAACAGAAGCAAAGCATGCAACACCGCAAACAAGGGCTGACAATAGGCGTTCCACATTAGAACAGTCTGGCAAAAAGGCTGCTGGAGATTTAAACCATGAAGTTCTATGGTGCATCAAACCTACTAAACAGGACAGTGTCTATAAAAAAATCCCCTTCTGACAATTTTTAACTAACAAACAAGGGAGCACTATAATAACACAAAGATGATCATGTATGTATATAAATATACAAAAAAAAACAAGCCTAGACAATTACAAAGTAAGTACTCAATGAATTGGCAAAAACCGGAGCAACAAGAGAATAAACCATCATGGGCAAGACGAGACAAGATTGAAGATAAACAATAAAGCATGTCACCTTTCCATCCAGATTCTCCATGTATGCCATCTCTTTGTCCTGAATATCCATGATGTCTGTCACCTCTCCATCCAGAATATCCAGGTCTGCCACCTCTCCTTCCAGAATCTCCAGTTCTACAACCTCTCCATCCAGAATCTCCATCTCTGCCACCTCTCCATCCAGAATCTCTAGGTCTGTCACCTCTCCATCCAGAATCTCCATGTCTGTCACCTCTTCATCCAGAATCTCCATGTCTGTCACCTCCATCTAAAATACCCAAGTCTCCACCTCTCTCCATCCAGAATCTCCAGGTCTGTCACCTCTCCATCCAGAATCTCCATGTCTGTCACCTCTCCATCCAAAATATTCGCGCCTGCCACATCTCTGGGCTTGTCACATTCGAATAACCAGAATATCTAGGTCTGCCACACTTCCATTCAGAACAGCCCGGTCTGCTACAGGTTCACTAGGCCTGCCTTATCTCCGGATAACTTCCTGGCTTATCTCCATCCATAATATGTAGGCCTTTCACGCGCCAATCAAGAATTTCCAGACCTGCCACATTTTATCACGAGTCGGGACGTTCATCTGCAATAGTCATATCGTGTTAAAGCACTATTTTAGGATGTGAGACGCTGCGTCACACCCCCTTTCTGGGCATCTTACCGTAGAAAATAAATTAAATTCAAAACGTGGGTTGAACTGATAATTTTACCACTAAACATACGTAGAAATAATATAATTTATTATTATTAGTAGTAGTAGTAGTATTATTATGCTATTTATGATTTCATGGGGACACACGGCAATAATATTTAGTGGCGTCCTCATAACTTGCATATTTGCACTTTGACAAAACACCGACTTTTGAAAACTGTTACCGGAATTATTATATGGTAATTGTGGCATATTATAATACTTTTCTTGTTGAATTATGGCAAAAAACAAATGACACATATTGCCAAAAGAAAAAAATCTTCTATATATGGTGCTGTAGTTAGACAATTGTATGTATGGACCAGGGGAAGTAACCCTTTATTTGCGTTTACATAATTATGCGCAATCTCCACGCAGAGTTATCGTTCCTTTCACTCACATATATCTCCACGCAGAGTTATCGTTCCTTTCACTCACATATATCTCTGCTAACTACTAAATTACAAGATTTTGGTAAAACCAGTTAAATTGTAATATGTTTGCCTGAAACTTATTTATTTCTTGTGTAAATATAATTTTCAGAATATGTGCAGATTAGATGTTGCAAGATTTGAAATAATGCACGAAAACAATTTAGTTTTAATCGGGACTATTTTACTATACAACTAATACGTACTTAGGTCTCCTCAATCGATACGCATATGTAAACATTTCAAACCGAAGTTCGAAAGCAGAAAATTACTTAAAAAAATAGCTAGTAGAAATAAAAATTGAAATTATTTAATATAGGTCTATATTTTATCTTTGCAGATCGCGCAAAAGGATTTATAAAACATCGTATATCTTTTTTAATAATCACGTGACCTAACCGTTCGCCCTACTTCCATTGACGTTGACAGGGTCAAATGAGGCACGAGTGTACTCTGGGTAGAGATTGAATTATTCGCAGTTGTTTACTCCCTTGATTTTTTTATGTACATTATTAATTTCAGTCAAAATAAAAATAGAAGCATTTAATTTCCTCCACAAACAGAATTAAATTCCAAATAAATGATGCAGTAACATAAACCTAGACCTGGAGTAATGTTCTGTAATAAAATGGGGGTTTACGTCCCGTTTACACACATCATGCAAGGTTAATTCTAACGATTATAGCCCCTCTACCGTATGAGCGATGTTTTGGGGTTCGGTGCACATCAACACTGAAAATGGTTTATTCCAAATATAAATGATGCAGTTACATAACCATAGACCTGGAGTAATTTTCTGTATTGAAATGGGGTTTTACGTCCCGTTTACACATCATAAGAGGTTATAGACAGTAACCTCGGAGGGAGATATGATGAAGTAAGAGATATGCCTCCACCAGGGAGAGAACCTACGCGTGGCAGATGCCTGTAGCTCTGATACACAAGGCCTAATCCAATGAGCTACCGAGGTCGCTACTGAAATGATATCCTGTTTATGTATATGCTGAAACGTAAAAGAAACGCATGTTTTATATGGAGTCAAAATTTAATAAGAAAACATAATTCCATATTCGTAGGTCAAACTTAACAAAATCACAATTAATTTCATAGCACAGCCAAAAAATGCTGAGAAAAATCAGTCAAATTTACCGATGATTCGTTTTGAAGAAGTGGACACATCCGTGTAAAAGCGGTCCCACAGATGTCGGGTCCTAATGAAGTTGTCATGACGGACGGTTGTTGCTCGCGGTCTGCCGGCACGTGGTAAAGGTTCAACCCGTCCTGTGAGCTGGAACCGCTGCCAAAGTCTCGTAATTGTAGACAATTAAAATGGCGAGCGAAATCTTGCTGTCGTCTTCCAGCTTGGAGCATACCGACGGCTTGGTTTCGTTGCCATGGCAACATAACTGGCATTGTGTTTATGTCTTTTTACAATTAAGAAATAGAACATCAGTTGCGGTGAATTATCGTGTAATATATCACGGTTTGGAGTTCAATTGTAAATAATAATTTCACGAGCCCGAAGGTAAACGATGTTCTATTTCTATTCTAATACCCCTAAAATGAAATCTGAAATCTTTCGCATTGCTTTGCTTACTCTCCTAACGTTGAACACGTTAAAGTGATATATTAAACTAGGCTGCGGGTGTATTAGAATGTACACTAATCGATATAATCCGACGTACTGACTGGTTCGATAACACCTGTGCGATATAGCGCACGGGATCAACGTGCACCATTTTAACAATATGAAGTGGATCGTCACGCATCATTATTTTTTAATTAATTAGTTTTGGAATACGATTAGCAATCCGAATAATTTACACACTCATTGTTAATATTTTTGTGTTTTAGGAGAAAAAATCAAATATATAAAATATGCGCTTCTTTTGCGTTTCAGTATATATACTCTGTAAAAGAAGTTTTGGACCATGGCAGTGTTCGAACCCGTACAATGATCGCTGAACCATGACATTCGACCATAACCCTTATTATCTCAGTTGATAATTCACAATAGATCAACAATCAACAATAATTATCGTTTACAATGAAAGTTTGCGAAAAAATAATAATCTTTTTATTGGTTACTCGAATGTGTCCGTAACTGTTACTTTGTATGGACTTTGTAACATTTTTTACAGACCCTTTGTGTATTCGCGATATTTTTTTAAAATCAAATCTTGTTTGGAATTTAATGTTTCTGGTACCAAATTAACCGGGTAGGGTAGACCTTGGTTACTAAAAAAAGATACTTAAATTTTGTCCACTAGTTTTATTTTTATTTGACTTTATATACCCTGGTCCAAAACTTTTTTTACCGAGTATATATTATATATATAGAGAGGATCTTACATGAGTACTCATTCATTATTGAATTTATTGAATGATATAATGCGAGGCTCTTATAAGTTGTGTGATAAATATATATATATATATATATATATATTATTTTTTTTTGCAACTGTCCCAATATAACCTCAAACTCCCTATCAGACAATCTAAAAATAAATCTAAAACCATTTTTTTTGCAACAAGTTTGATGTAGATCTAGAGTGTTATTTTCTCACTGTAACTGGACTGCCAGTTTGATAATTGCACTTGACGACACATCGATGTCCAAAGCAGCAACATCTGCTCGTGCCAGCTTCGTGAACTGCATAGTGATAACTATTATTTAAAGCAAAGCCATTTACTGAAGACAATCACTCCAAATGAATGTAAACTCATACAATGAGCAAGCATGCATACTACATTTCGGATGCGTATTTTAATGCAATTGCTGAATCAGATCTTATTCGCTTTTAAACGATATTTATCAATATCCCATATATGTCATGCCAATGGTAGCGTCTCCATGGCCTATGGGTTAACGACATTGCGAACATTCTGTACAGTACTGGTTCTACCTAGGAAAAGTCTACCACAAAAAAAATCGACCGTCATTTGATAACCTTACATGTGTTGTAGATGACGTAAAATCACCATGCACACCATACATATCTAATACACACTATATAAGTAGCATTCCGTTTCTTTGAAGTAGTGTTAAAGATGAATGGCCATTTTGTAGTATTATCAATTAACAAATTTAACTCTTAAACATCATATGAACATATCTTGATTGTCCCGGAGAGAAACGTATATTTATATCCGCTACTAAGTTGTATGTAAAAATAAGTATTATTTGCTTGACGTAGATACCACTTTTACCACTGCGTGACTGCACGAGGAAATGAGGTAAATCTGAATTGTATAGCTGCACAACTATTGCCAGATAATTGAAAAATACATTTACCTGTTGATTAATTTACCTGTTCAAAGATTTCTACGTCATCAAATAAAATCTTATTTTCGCTTTTCACAGATATTGCAATGTGTGAATTGTAAATATCTATTGTGTATTGATTTCGATTTAAAAAAAAAAGAAACATGTTCATGAAACAAAACATGATCGGAGAACTTTAAACTTGTTATTGTTTGCTCATTTTCCAGATTTTTTCCCAATTGACTTTTGAAAAAAATGCATACATAAAAATAAACGATAACCTTATTCTTATTGTTCTTCGGTAGCAGTCCATGTCTCAGGTTTCTGTAAATTCTGACCACATGTCTTCCGTGGCAGTCCATGTCTCAGGTTTCTGTAAACTCTGACCACATGTCTTCCGTGGCAGTCCATGTCTCAGGTTTCTGTAAACTCTGCCCACATGTCTTCCGTGGCAGTCCATGTCTCAGGTTTCTGTAAACTCTGACCACATGTCTTCCGTGGCAGTCCATGTCTCAGGTTTCTGTAAATTCTGACCACATGTCTTCCGTGGCAGTCCATGTCTCAGGTTTCTGTAAACTCTGACCACATGTCTTCCGTGGCAGTCCATGTCTCAGGTTTCTGTAAATTCTGACCACATGTCTTCCGTGGCAGTCCATGTCTCAGGTTTCTGTAAACTCTGACCACATGTCTTCCGTGGCAGTCCATGTCTCAGGTTTCTGTAAACTCTGACCACATGTCTTCCGTGGCAGTCCATGTCTCAGGTTTCTGTAAACTCTGACCACATGTCTTCCGTGGCAGTCCATGTCTCAGGTTTCTGTAAACTCTGACCACATATCTTCCGTGGCAGTCCATGTCTCAGGTTTCTGTAAATTCTGACCACATGTCTTCCGTGGCAGTCCATGTCTCAGGTTTCTGTAAATTCTGACCACATGTCTTCCGTGGCAGTCCATGTCTCAGGTTTCTGTAAATTCTGATCACATGTCTTCCGTAGCAGTCCATGCCCCAGGTTTCTGTAAACTCTGACCACATGTCTTCCGTAGCAGTTCGTGCCTCAGGTTTCTTTAAACTCTGACCACATGTCTTCGGTAGCAGTCCATGCCTCAGGTTTCTGTAAACTCTGACCACATGTCTTCCGTAACAGCTCATGCCTCAGGTTTCTGTAAACTCTGACCACATGTCTTCCGTAGCAGCTCATGCCTCAGGTTGCTGTAACCTCTGACCACATGTCTTCCGTAGCAGTCCGTGCCTCAGATTTCTGTAAACTCTGACCACATGTTGACGGAAAAGGACACCATTAAAACGGTCTAGTTGCCGCTAGTGACATTTTTAAAACTGTGTGTGTATTTGCGTGCGGATGGTGTGTATGTGTATGTGACTGGGATGCGGGGTGAGGGTGGTAATCGTATAGTGGTTGAGATGAGGTAAAGACAATCCCGCACATCACGATTAGCTTTGACACGTATTATTTTGAAAGCTGCGAAGCCTCTGTAAACTGTAGTAACAACAGTATATATTTCAATAACTCAACGTTAAACGTTGAGTTATTGAAATAATACCAATATCAAATAATTATATTATAAAATAATTCGCTCAGTATACATACACACACACACACACACACACACACACACACACACAAGTACGACAATGGAGTGTTTGTTTTTCAAACCAGCTGAACCCCACTGTGCCTAATAACCCTGTAAAATAATCCGCCGCCGAAAATTTTAACATTTCGTTTTAATGAAGATCGAACGCTAATATTCACTTTATTGTTCGACATTTCTCTTAATGAATATTGCCAGAGTAATCCCGCCTGAAATCGGGTTAAAATACTGATCAACTTTACACATACACCCTTTTTAATTACATAGTTGTAGGCAACGTTGCACGTCGTGAATCTATTTAAATATTTGCTTTAGACAAAAGTTTAAAAAATAGACTTTTAAATATGATAGACTTGTTAACGGTTTGACTGTTTAATGGATACCATATCATAGGCGGAATGCATGCTAAGTAATGTATTTATGTATGTTTATTTATTCTCTTTTAAATATAAGACCTTGTTACTATTGTATTATTATTTAATGTGTGTACCTTATCATATTCTTCTTATGTTAACAGGTCAAAAATATGTTTCACATTAGTTTTATAGTCTAAACGAAGTATGTACATACATGGTATTTAATTAACGAAGTATGTACATACATGGTATTTAATTAACGAAGTATGTACATACATGGTATTTAATTAACGAAGTATGTACATACATGGTATTTAATTAACGAAGTATGTACATACATGGTATTTAATTAACTTCGCTTATTTTCTATATATATAGCAGTTAGCTCAGCGCTCGCCAGTCCTAGAACTGCTTGATTTAAACATAGTGTATTGCCATATATGTTCAAGTACAATACATTCGGGTCGGGCCACAAGTGCTACCCACATTAGTTACGGCCCTTCCCTACAACGGAGTTTTAACAAATATAATGAATGGCAATTGCTATAAACACGTATCAATAAACTGGATTAACTACAACATGATATGTAGTAGAACATGTTAAGATAATAAGAAAATAGAAATAAAATAAAAAGGAAAAGTAGAAGTGGAAGAAAGAATAATGCAACACATGTGACATTGCTCGGGTTGATCAGACAGATAAAATGTAATGGCAAACCTAAGTAAATCGATGACTATCTCTAATAACGTTTTGAACAGAATTAAAAATCAAACCATTTCTTGTGTTGAGAACTACTCTTTATATGCTGAACGCCAAGCGCGGGAGCTACTAGTACCGTTTTTAAAAAATCTTTGTAATGACCCGGCCGGTGATTGCACCCAAGACCTCCCGCATGTGAGTTGCACGCTCTACCATTAATACACCAGTAGTAGACATAACGAAACTAGATTATTTTCACAATCTAAATAATAGTACAGATGTTGTGTGACGAGAATAAGCAAATGGCATAGATTAAACAAAACATTATTCTGGTCAAAACGTATATATCTAAGGAAAACTAAGTCATTTTATTTTCTGCTTAGCAATACAATGAAATAAAAGTGGCATTTCATACGTTTGAAATATAGAGTTTTATTTTTTCACTGCTGGAACTACTTCTTTTTTCAAAAACGTTTTTTCCGTTTGGATTGGAACTAAGAAAATGAGGCGTACATTATTGAAATCGGTTAAGTAGTTTCGAAGTTACGGGGAATTAAAAAAAGCAATTTCATCATACTAAGCCAATGACGTAGTCAACTTTTTATTTATTTTTCTGCATACTGCAGTACACTTTGATTATAAAGCATAAAATAAAAAGAAATTTCCAGAATTATTAGAATAACAGATTTTATTTCATCTCGAAGTGATCAAACTTCAATATTTTCACTCATTCGTGAAAATATAAAGTTTTCATACTTCTCGGTGAAATAATATACAATTATGGACTTTTCAGCTGTTATACATGATGTGATATGCACCAAAAAAATCATTATTGACCGAGGCGATAGCCGAGGTCAATAATGATTTTTTGGTGCATATCAACATCATGTATAACAGCTGAAAAGTCCATAACTGTTTTATTATATAACCCTCAATTTACAATTATATAAAACAGGTCAATATCAAAAAAACAATTATATAAAACAGGTCAATATCAAAAAAACAGGTCAATATCAAAAAAACAGGTCAATATCGCTAGATATTTTTTCAAAAAAATACTTTTTAGCCAATGAAAACGCGTCTATTTATAGGTTATATAATAATGTTTTTTGTTTTGTTTTATTTTGAATGATATTTTACGTCACCTTTAGCGTTTTTGTGGTAGAGGCAGACTGCCCCGTTTTTCTTTGGTAGAACCAGTACTGTATACCTCCCGTGATCCGTAAGAATCGACATTTTCTCACTTGACAAGTCGAAGTCCCAGTGGGAGTCGAACCCGCAGCGGTGAGAGTAGAGAAGGTTTTAGACGTAGCGTCTTTATTATCCCTTCCACGGAAGCTTGATTTTCTTTCGAAGGACTCTCGTATCAAAAACAGTACATCGTTTAAAGCTTAAAGGGACACATGGCAATCTTGATTTTTTAAAAACTAGCGGCCTCCTGTTAGTTTTTCTACATAAATTCCATTTGTTCGATTATTAATGTTAATTATAAGAATTGTATTAAGCCATTTGCTTTTGCATATTATTAAGTTTTGATATTATTGCACCAATAATATATTAAAACTTATAGTATGATAAGACGAAATAGTGAATATTTAAAATTTGATTTATTTAATTGTAACCAGGGTAAAAGTAAAAATGATACTGGATATATAAATCAAGACACCCATATTAAATACTTCAAGATTGCCATGTGTCCCTTTAATGTATATACAAAAGGCTAATGCGTTATGTATATGTTTTGAATCTACATGCATACGACTGTATGTAAATATATTCAGCATACGACTATATGTATATATATTCAACCTCAAAATGAGCTCATAATTCAGTCGATCGCGTAAACATATTTATTGAATAGAATCTGCTTTTACTTTTGGCTAGGGACATCATTTTGAATAGACGCTTATCATTGAAACTACTTACGATATTATATCTTAACGAACAGTACGACGTGGTACGATTACAGAAACACATGACCTCACCGAGAGACCGAACATAAATAAACTTCTTTTTCTATAACTTTATGGCCAAAATATAAACCAAGGTTTACCACCACTAATTACATGTGTACCCGAATGTAGTTCCTATAATGAAAAGGAATCCCTTCATTTTTGATGGAAATGGGCATTATAAGGAGGGGAAAACTGTCCATTTCTGTTCGATTTAAGTGTATGGTTGTATGTATAAGAAACGTATTAATAAGTTTTACTGGATCACTGATGAGCATTTTCGACATTTCTACTCTATGCTTACACTTTGTGAGCAACCATCAATGAAAACAGCTGTACGCTTGACCTGTTTAGTAAACAAACAAGAACTTTCTTACATGTCTTGTGATCCCCACTTTCTTGGTGATTTTTCAAGCGCAAATTAGTTTTCTATATGAACATTACACTGCTGCATTATCCATACTTGAGTTGAATCTGCAGCAAATCATTAATATGTGACACTTTAACATTGGTGTCTATGGGGAAAATAATTAGTGGTTTCATACCTAAAGAAGTGCACGCTAGCATGAAGTGTAAACGTGGAATGAATGTAATACGTTGATTAAACATTTACAAATATTCATGAGATTTATTGCAAACATGATATTTATTGCAAACGATTTTAAAAACGATGCAGCTGTTTTCATTGAAGGTCTCACATCAGAAAACGAGGACTGACTGCGTGCGTCCACTTCGTTGTTGCCTCGAGATTGTTAAGACAATAACATGTTCAGTAATTTGTAGGATTACATTGGCTGTTATTTGACATGCAGTAGACAGGTATCTACGTGAATTCGGTAACGAATTCGACCAGTAATCCTATTGTTATAGGAATGCTAATCCACTAATGGTTTTGTATTGCAGCACAAACTTGTTCCGTTGAGTTATTGTCTTCAACGGTCAACTTTGCGATGCAGATCAGAGTAGAATACATTGTTCATGCCGACAGTTGAGACAGACATGCAGCATAACGTGGAATAACTTTACGTCTCTAAACAAGAGTGCTACATGTAGTCTGTACTCTCATCGCTGCGGGTTCGAATCCCACTGGGAGCTCGACTTGTAAGTGAGAAAGTGTCGATTCTTACGGATGGCGGGAGGTGTACAGTACTGGTTCTACTCAGGAAAAGTGGGTGGTCTGCCTCCACCACAAAAAATCGACCGTCATATATGACCTTACATGTGTTGAAAATGACGTAAAACACCATACAAACAAACAAACAAACAAACAAACAAACAAACAAACAAACAAACAAACAAACAAACAAACAAACAAACAAACAATCAAACACGACTGGTGTTCGGGTTCAATAAATGCATTTGACACGTACCTTAACGGTTACCTTATCAAAGAATGTCCGGTTCCGTTACTGAGCAGCGCTTTGTTTAATCTCCTTTTTGACAGAGAACCAGACGAAAAGTTAAGGACCGCAAGTAGTCAAAGGTTAACTGGCGCACACCTACATGTATTGCTTTATTTAACATTAATTCTGGTGTGAGACCGTAATATGTGTTTGTACTATACGGGCGCGGCTGATTTTTGAAATATATCGATATAGAATGATTGATTTTATTTATTAAATCGTCAATTTATGTAGATTTTTATTTATATGTTCATAATCTTGGTTATTTAACTGGGTACCCGAAAGGGAAGTCCGACACTTGTTCAGTAAACATAGCTCAACGCTATATCCCTGTTGGTATCTACTACTACTACTACTACTACTACTATTACAACTGCTACTGCTACTGCTACTACTACTTTTGCTACTACTACTACTGCTGCTACTGCTACTGCTGCTGCTACTACTACTTCTGCTGCTGCTGCTGCTACTACATCTTCTACTACTACTACCACTACTGATTTTACTACTACTATTGCTACTATTACTACTATAACCACTACTACTGCTCGTTCTGCTACTGCTGCTGATACTGATACTGCCGCATTTGCTGCTACTGCCATTATTACTGCAAATGCTTATCCTGCTAATGATTATGTTGTTGCTGATATTGCTGCTGCTGCTGCTACTATTACTACTACTACTACTGTTACTGTTACTGCTACTACTACTGCTACTACTACTACTACTACATAATAATAATAATAATAAAAATAATAATAATGCTGCTGCTGCTGCTGCTACTACTATTACTACTAATAATAATTCTGCTACTACTACTACTACTACTACTGTTACTGCTACTGCTACTGCTACTACTACTACTATTACTACTACTACTACTACTACTACTACTACTACTACTACTTCTACTACTACTACTACTACTACTACTACTACTACTACTACTACTATTACTACTACTACTACTATTACTACTACTACTACTACTACTACTGCTCGTTCAGCTACTGCTGCTGATACTGATACTGCCGCATTTGCTGCTACTGCCATTATTACTGCAAATGCTTATCCTGCTAATGATGATGTTGTTGCTGATACTGTTGCTGCTGCTGCTACTATTACTACTACTACTATTGTTACTGTTACTACTACTACTACTACTACTACTACTACTACATAATAATAATAATAATAATAATAATGCTGCTGCTGCTGCTGCTACTACTACTAATAATAATAATTCTGCTGCTACTACTACTACTACTACTACTACTACTGTTACTGCTACTGCTACTATTACTACTACTACTATTACTACCACCACTACTACTACTACTACTACTACTACTACTGATTTTACTACTACTATCGCAACTATTACTACTATAACCACTACTACTGCTCGTTCTGCTACTGCTGCTGATACTGATGCTGCCGCATTTGCTGCTACTGCCATTATTACTGCAAATGCTTATCCTGCTAATGATGATGTTGTTGCTGCTGCTGCTGCTGCTACTACTACTACTACTACTACTACTACTGTTACTGTTACTGCTACTGCTACTACTACTACTACTACTACTACTACTGTTACTGTTACTGCTACTGCTACTACTACTACTACTACTACTACTACTGTTACTGCTACTACTACTACTACTACTACTACTACTACTACTGTTACTGTTACTGCTACTGCTACTACTACTACTACTACTACTATCTACTGTTACTGTTACTGCTACTGCTACTACTACTACTACTACTACTACTGTTACTGTTACTGCTACTACTACTACTACTACTACTACTACTGTTACTGTTACTGCTACTACTACTACTACTACTACTAATACTACTGTTACTGTTACTGCTACTTCTACTACTACTACTACTACTACTGTTACTGTTACTGCTACTACTACTACTACTACTACTACTACTACTACTTACGCTACATAGTACTACTATAACCATTACTACTGCTCGGTATCTGCTGCTACTGCTGCTGCTGATGTTGTTGTTGCTGCACTACTACAACTAATACTTTGACTTCAACATATTGCATGAAAGCTGTTTAAAACGTATACACAGTTTTCTCTATTCGATTAATAGATCATTTCGTTATACAGAACTAAGTTTACCCTTATCTTACCCCATGTTTACTGTGCATTGCTGGTTTAGCTTCAAATAAAGATGGAAATTACTTGAGGTGTTTACTTTCTATTATGCATGTATGTATCAGGTAAACAAATGCGTGGCCCGTAACTACGCCTTATCTCCTGTGGTCAATAACACACAGGTGTATTAGTTTGGAGATAATTTCTTATCAAATATTAAGACGTAACTCCTGCCTTAAAAAGAAGTGTATGCTACTTGCTGAAAAAACTTTTTGGAAATGTATGAGGTTACTTGATGGCACTTTGTGAGTTACTTATCATAGGATAACTTAGGTTTCGTCTTTAAACGGGTTTAATTGTGGCAATTTTCTGCTCTTTCAATGTTTTAGGCCATGGAAGGTCCTAAATGGCCGGAAATACATTTATTGGAACTGTATTTGTTAAGTGTTTCGTGTTTTATAGAATATTTGATTTCTGATTTCAATAGTATGTGCTGAAAAAACATGAATCGGAAGTGTATATATTTTTTAATTGATTCGTCGATGGACTAAACTAGTGAACATGATTTATAAGCCTCTTCAGAATTAAAAGGGATCGACGCATGGTATTTTTTATTTTTAAAAACGCACTTGGTGTTACTTTTGTTTTTCTATATATATAATGTATAGTCAATGAACTAAAACTGTTGTTACAACGTATCATTAATTTATAATGAAACTCCTTGTTCGCACTGTAACTCCTCTTGTCCAGAAGCAAATCTTATGAAACTTCATGGGTTGACTGCCTGAGGTGAGACGATTACTACTTTTTATTGTAAGTCAATACGTCAAAGGTCAAGGTCACCTGGACACACTGTAACTCCGCTCTTTTGAAGCAAATTTCATAAAACTTCATGGTTTTCTGCTTTTGGTGAGAGAAAAAGCCATATTCAGATCGAGGTCAGTAGGTAAAAATCACTGCGATCATGAAAAACCTGGTCCGCACTCTGCA
Organism: Cyrtodaria siliqua; assembly: GCA_037043455.1. Taxonomy (NCBI): domain Eukaryota; kingdom Metazoa; phylum Mollusca; class Bivalvia; order Adapedonta; family Hiatellidae; genus Cyrtodaria; species Cyrtodaria siliqua. The sequence goes on from JAWPHD010000221.1 coordinate 126,905, forward strand.
ACTCCAATTTTCCTGAAGCAAATCTCATCAAACATCATGAGTTGACTGCCTGTGATTAGACCTGATCATGAGAAAATTTTCCCATTGTAACTCGTCTTTCTCTAAAGCTAATATCATACAACTTCATGGTTTGACTGCTTGTGGTGGGATGGTGATACCTTTTGATCTTGAGGTCATTGGTTCAAAGGTCAAGGTCACCGAGACAGTAAAATGAAAATATTTTCCTCAACGTAATTCCTCTTCCCCCTAAGCATATGTCACGAAACGTCATGGGTGTACTGTCGGTGGAAAGAGGATGACCCTTTTGATATTTCAAAGGTCAAGGTCCCTGTTGCCAAAACGCACACTTTCTACTTCCAAACATATCTTAACAAGGTTGTGCAGTTGTGGGAAACATCTGGGTTTTTTTCTTCTCAAAACAACACCACACACTATAGCATTCCTTTCAATCACTTAATTGTTTTACATTTGTAGTCGAACGCGTATTATTTCGACTAACTTGTTATTGGTACGTTTATTATGGAGTTTGCTTCATCAGTAGTTGTAGGGGTGTATTTGTAGTATTAGAGAGTTTTATTTGTATGTTTATATTTGTAGTTGTAGGTGCGTTTCATTTATTTTGTCACATTAGCAGTTGTAATGGTGTTGAACTTGTTTTCTAAGATGGCAAACTCTCCTTAGAAGGTATTATCGAGATGGTACTACATGTAGCACACAGAAAAACAAACACAGGCCATGTTTTGCAAATGTAATATATAGAGACTGGTCTCAGCGAGTTGGTTTATTAAATAATGAACGAGCTGAGACAGACTCTATCTGTTTTTAGTATGGTGTACTTACTGACCATATCCGTACTCTAAATTCCATTTATCGGAAGTTAGAGTACGGTTAAGCGCCGCCCATTTGTTTATTCTAAATTGAACGATGTAATGCTATGCATTCATCTAAGGCAATTTCACCGATCTTACTACAAATATACTATACACACAATACTTACTCATTCGAAATAGTTGATGCTATATACTTACACGTCAGTGTATGCTTCACAGTGAAGAAAATTGGTTGCTTTAACTGTAGTCATTGTTTTTGTTATTTCTGTATAACTGCACTTTTCTGGTAATGGTTTTGAATGATACTTCAATAGATGATACTAGAAAGAGTATGAGAGTGGACCTTTAGAAACGACCGAAAACACGTGTCATTTAATTGCTCATACTCATTCATTTCATTTCCATTTTCAGAAACAAATGAGATTGAGATTGGACAATAATTTTCGACGGAAATACAGCGTCTACGTGATTCCGGATTTTTGGGAACGTAAGACTTTGTTTTGCATCAGTGAAAGTGAAAGCAAACATTGATCAGCACAAGCTATGAATTATAACTGTGAATTTATGATATCAGTATAGATGTGTCTGCAAATTTCATATCTTGTTATGATATAAGTGCTGCTTATATTACAGAAAAAAGTTCCTATATCATACTAACATTTATTCGCAGATTTAGACACATGGTCACAGTGATTTTTGGACATTAAAAACAATGTCAGAGTAGGCTCACTTTAGTACGCTAACCATTAAGACAGTAAATGCTCTTGAAGTATTGACAAGCTATTCATCATGTTTGATAAACTAGCATTTGTAATACTAGTAGTATCAGAAACGCTATAGAATCTACGTTAGAATTAAAACATCACTCATGCTTATGCAGTCGTATACTTCTGAGTCACTGAAGACTCTTAACTAACACCATACCAGTACACCGTAACCTGATTCTTGCTTATTGATCGCTTACTGTATGCTTGTTTACGTTTTATAATGATCTATCAAGCAATAACTCTGTTCCGATAGTTAGTGTAAAAGATAACCAATCACCGCTTTTTAACTACTATTATGTGTAACCTCGACCAATCATTACCGAATAACTAATCTGCCATCTAACAATTAACAACGGCAAATTAGCAATTAACAACAATGACGTCCAGGTATGCGGATGTCGACGATTACGAATCATATTCGCCGTCGTCGTCTCCGCAAGGAAGGCGTTATGTTCTGAAAAATCTAAATCTTAGGAGACAGCAGCAGGAGATGAGACGTAAACCAAATGACACCAGACAGCACACTAATAACGAATATTTTGACTTTCGGACAGCACCCTCTCCACAGAGTTCAAAACAGAGCAGCCATATTGGAACGGCAAACAGGATAATGCCATCAGATAATATACCACCCAAAGGATCGTCTCCAAGGAAAACGCCGCGTGAAAAACCTGTATATGTCACGCCAAGGAATGATGTGTTTGCACAGAATAAATCGCCAAGAAAAGAGGAGTCCAAACAGAAACAAACTGACACTAAGTCGCCAAGAAAGGACGAGTCCAAACAGAAACAAAACGACACCAAGTCGCCAAGAAAAGACGATGTTAAGAAGAAAGACAAATTAGCGGTTGTTAAAAAAACCGAAAACGGTTTGACACCAAGAGATGAATATATGGTAACGAAACTATATGACAGAGAAATTATTTATCTTAAACCCTCAGAAGTGAGATACACACACGATCAGATAACGGCTCATTTCCAAGATGGCAGACATCTAGTAAAGACATTCATAGCCTTACTATATGGTAGAATTGAGATTAGACTTGGTGCAAACGATGTTCCACCAGTTGAAGTGATGCAAACGGAAGACAATGATGGAACTAAACTGTGGTTTGTTGTCAATGGCAACAGAAGACTATTTGTGTTTAGAAGACTTGAAAGATGCGGCGCATTGACCACGATGCAAGTGGTCAGTAGAAGATACGATACTTTAGAAATGGACAAACACTTTTTGACAAGGAATAAAGGGCGAGCTGTTGCGGTGACAAACGATGCAACGCTTGACGCAAAATTGAAGAAGGAGGTAACTCAATGGAAAGAATGGAAAGCAAAGCAGCCAAAGCAGAAACCTGACCAAAAGACAAAAGGGAAGTCAAAGAAGGCCAACAATCCACAAAATAATAATAGTAAGTAGTTTTTGGACAATTACACTATGTGGACTTGCCAATAAATTTGTGAATATATTGTAATGCCTGTCGTGCTCAGATCGCCCAATACATTAAGGATTTTAGTATAAAATGGTGTCGTAGAGAACATGCAGACTCAAACTCTCTTTCTACTTGGAAAAAAATATAGATACACGTATTAACTTTTATAATGCTAACCCCTATTTACTTCCTACGAGACCTAGGTTTTCCTTTCGTAATTTAAAATCGGGAATTCAAGAATTTCATAATAAATGTGTTTTAGTTCCTGCAGATAAAGCAGCTTATATGTAATTATTGTTTGCGCCTACATTACGTCAATGTTTTATCTCTGGAACTCAGTAGCACTAATTTGTATACACCAGTTCAATCTACTGAGGATGATATTGTTTCCACACCTATCACTCGGTGTACTACTTTCAAGGCTGGGGTAGACGAAAAGCAGAACAAACTGCCAACTATGTACTGGATTCCTAAATTACATAAACCCCGCTTTATTTCGAATTATAGTGCGTGCATCACCACAAACATCTCCAAACTTTTAACTTCTTGTCTGACTGACGTTAAAGGGAGTACATCAGGCTTTTCATGGGGGTCTAGGTGTCCGACTTAAAATTGACAAATATTAATATTTTCTGTTTAACATGGCCAAAACATAATGAATGAGCCTACAAATTATTCCTTATTTGCAAAGAAATTCATTCTGCACAGTAATACATGCTATCCTAGGAGACGCACCAGGGTTAATTTCAGCATTTTACGTCCGTTTCCGTCCTGTCTATATGGTGTTTTCAAAGTTTAGACATTAACAAAATGGTGCTAAAATCATATTTTGATTAATATAAGTGTTTTATCATCAACGGGAACACTTTTATAATTTAAGTTGTTTCTAGAAAAATCCTGATGTACCCCCTTTAAAGATCACGTTAAACAATATTGTGCTAAAACTTATGAACACTCTGGGATTAATTTATTTTGGTATATCAAAAATTCATGAGAAAAATTTGCAATAAACGTCAAGTTTCACCTATAAGCACTTATGATTTCTCTACACTATATACAACCTTAACACATCACCTTATCAAAGAAAAGCGTATTGCTCTTATTCAAAAAAAATCCGCTAGAGAAAAAACTACATTTTTGGCCTGTAATAATATTAAAGCGTTTTTCTGCTAACGGCAGTTTGGATAATTACACCATGTGGACTTGCCAAGAAGTTTGTGAAGCAGGTATGAATTTACCGTTTAAAGACAAATTGTTGGTATCCCTATGGGTACGAATTGTGCACCCCTTGTCGCAGATTTGTCTTTGTATTGCTATGGAAGAGATTTCATGTTGAGTCTTGCACCAGATATCCAGGCATATGTTATGAAGCCTTTAATGACACCTCTCGGTATCTGGATGACGTATTGAACAATGACAACCCTTTCTTTTCTACTATGGTTAATAATATATACCCTGAAGAACTTCAACTTAACAAAGCTAATATTTCTGATACTAACGCTTTTTTCCCAAATTTACATCTCGCCATTGAAAATGGTGAAATAATTAGCAAAATATATGACAAGAGAGATGCTTTTAATTTTGATATTGTTAAGTATCCCCATTTAGATGAGGATGTTCCCTGGGCAACTTCTTATGGGGTCTATGTGTCTCAACTTATTCGTTTTCTAGAGCTTGTACTCGAGTTGAGGCCTTTAATATTCGTAATCTTTGTATAACTAAAACGCTACTCCATCAGGGCTACCGTTACCATAAACTTCGTAAAACCTTTGCAACATTTAATTATCGCAACCCTGATCTTTCCAAATATAAAAGTAGTTTAAGAACTCTTCTACGACAAGGAATATCACAACCTGACTTCTATGGTGACGTGATTTACAAACTTCGTAAGATCCTTGGTCATGATCACTTTCATACTTGTTAAAAGGTTTATCAAAAGATAAATGACCCTATCATTTTGCAGCGCACTGCATGCTTGGTGGTGGACCCATTTACAGTTCGCCATTATGCTTTCCTCTTTAATTGTGCGATGACCGGATAGGCTGAGGACCATATGATGACATCTACCTAAAGCTCGAACGGACGGTGACGTTTTCTGTTTGACTGAACTCTTGTTTTGTCGGGACCTCAATGGTTTGTTCTCTTGTTGCTCTGGCTTCTGCCAAGTCATTGCGACCTTCTTTGTGACTTTCGAGGCTATTGTTTTTTTGTATTTATATATATACGAGCATCTTTATGTTTTGCTTATATTGCTATTAATGCTGCATTGTTGGTTAGGGAATAGTTCATGGCGGGGATTTCTATATGTACACTGTCCCGTTTTATTGGGACAGTAGGGTAAGTGTGAGGTTTGGTGCACCCTAGAACCTGGTTTAAACCACCAGCGGCCTTTTTTGCCACTGACCGTTCCAAGGCGGTAGCCCTATTTTCAACACTTTTGTGCTTGTGAGGTCTTATTTGGCCTTTTATTCATCTTTGAAGTTGTTCTTTGTTTCTCTGTGTTTTTGTGGTTGACTGTCGTCCTTGAATGCTATTTTTCCTGTTCGTTATATCTAATTTCACTTGGGTACAAACACAGTTTTTATGCCAAGTATAAGCGTCCAGTTACCAGTCTTCCTGATACTAGTGTATAGTGTATATATGTATATGTAATAGGATGACATTTCCCATTACTGGTCTATTACTTTAATATACATTTAAAACAGTTTTTAAACTTGTCTCAAAGTTTGACATGATACTGTGTACTATATAATCTTTAGTGATACAACTACAGGTACTTTTTTGATTTGTTGACGTAAACATATCATATAAAACTCAGTGGGGTATGGGTGATTGGTTATGGTGGTGTGTGTGTGTTGGGGTGTTGTGGTTGGTGGGGAGGGGGTGATTCGAACAGACGGAATTCTCAATATTCCTTTTACTAAATTTATTCCAATCTGTTGAAAACATACGCTAATGGCAATACCATGTTAAGACCATGTCACATTTGATGCACATATTCCATAATATCGACCGAAAGACGATGGCGTTATAATGGACGTATATCAATGACAGTCGTTAAGTTAAATAGTGTATTTTCCTAAACAAACCAAAAACAGACGGGTATGTGCTGGTACTTATAATATATTCCATTTACTCATATTATTTCAATCTGCTGAAAACATACGCTAATGGTAACTTTGATTCAATATGTATTGTTCATCTTATCGAGAAATCTCACATATAAAGGATTTGACAAAGGCCAGACGATTGTTGCCCGCAGGCCTGTCACCGTCCATAGTTTTTAAAATGCTTGACCAATGTCAAGCAACTTAGATCAGTAGCGTTATATAAAATAACATGATACTATGTTCAGATCAACTTTCTGGGAAAACGTTTATCTTTGTTTTATAAACGACTACTAGTGCTAAAATATTCCAATCTACAACTTATTTTCTTACACCGTTTCAAAATGATATGATATAAATGATAAACTAATTATTTAAAACAACAACATATTTTAGATGTTTAATACAAGTTATCTGGCATCCTTTATATACCACACTATGGAATAGTGGAATTTTATTTCACTGCTAAAATCCCATCTTTCACCATAAAACATAACCCTTTACTTGTTTTACAACTACGACGAGTTTACTTGACTTATTAAGTTAATAAACGTTACAGAGTTTGGTTTTGACTTATTTTGTTTCCAATTATAATACGAACATAATACAAAATGTGAAAAAGGACTGGAACGAAGGCATTGGCTTATGGAGTTTCTTTCCCGAAAAGTTACAGAGTTTCGACCTCTCATTGTCTCAAAATAAGTAAATGTTAGTTAGTGTTTTTGAGTTATACTAAATTAGGTGTAAAGATTTTTTAAATGTTTCAATAACATTTTGGACGAGTTCCGACAATGTGCAAAGTTGACGCATTCGTAGCAATGCCCTTTGTTATGCAGAATATGCATGCTAAGTGCATCTTGCTTGCACAATTTGTGAATGAATCGTACCTGACTTTCACCCGAATGTAACAAGACGACATTAAAATAGTTCTACTCTGAGCATAAACTCGGCCCATATTTAAAATGTATGGCCTTTTATGATGCCAAATGTAAGTGAATTTCTGTATTAACGCAAACATCTATCAAACTAGATGGATTTTCACTAAATTTGGGTATGCCGTTTGTTACTTTAAGTATTACATCATGGACGGGTTCCAGCACCTAGGCGTTACACATGTCCTTTAAGTTAAATAAGCGAATGTTGGCTTGTTTATGCAATAACTTTAATAAATGGTAAAGAACTTCTACCAAACTTACTGATTCGTCGTGTGGGATCGTCAAGCCGTATATGTGGCTTTATAGTAGAATACAGATAAAGCAGGTGCTAGTGGATGCGAGGGGTGTTGCACCTCATACTACCGGTGCTAGCGGGCGCGATAGGTGTTACACCTCATACTAACGGTGCTAGTGGGCGCGTAGGGTGTTGCACTTCATGCTACCGGTGCTAGCGGGAGCGAGAGGTGTTACACTACCTTTCATGAACAGATTCAATACAACCGAGTCTGTTACTTGTTTCTCTTGTTGGTGTTTGTTGCTTCGAAGGGATCCCCTTTTTAGTTTTTATGATAAGATATACTGAGATGAGAAATAAACGATGTTGGATGAGTTCAACATATACTCGACAATTAAAAAAGACAGAGTTGTTTTTCATGATTATGTCGAACTAAAACTAAACAATATGGTATTGTCCTAATTCTTTTTTTTTTTTACAAATATTAGTTTTTCTTCAATACTATTTTGAACCAGTTGACAATGACATCGACGTATGTATTACGAATACAATTCCCTCAGGCTCTCTTGAGTAGCTTGTTTATATAATGATGTTGTATACATGATCACTTTTTAAAAAAAAACGTTTTCTTTTTTTCTTTCAGAATCCAGTTGTTGCACCATCAGCTAATACTACAGGACACGTCAATGCACAGGCTACACAGTATCCGTGAATTACGACACCATTATGACATTCTAGTTTTATACAAGGTTCAAATTGTATTTCATCAGTGATCGCTCAGCAAGAGAATGTGACATACAACCATGTATTCAAACGAAAAGCAGTGGACAAATATATAGAACAGCAAAATGAGACATCTGTCCAATACCTTAGTTTGTATTCAAACAGCATTGTAATGGAAACTATATTCTCAATAATTTAGTTTTAATTATTCTGTGTCGATATTAAGTTCTATTAAGACTTAATTTTATAAAGATTTATAAAAATAAATGTATTTAATTACCCAGATCATGCATTAAAAATAAGTTTTCTAATTAGTTGCCCTGTTCTTGCATTGAAAATAAGATTTCTAATGATTCAATGCATTGAATTAAAATAACTTTACTGAAGTACATTTATTACTGTTTCGAATACTGAACCAGTATATGTACCATGTTATTGTATTTTATTTAAGTTAAGCGTGCATGCATATTAAATTGATTAGCGTTTATGACAGAGGATCTAATAATCTGGCATTCTACGTCTCGTCTTGAGACAGTGACCTCCCTTTAAAGTCCAGGCATGTAGTTTAAACCGTGTCTTTGTCTTTTTTTCGAAACGACATTAACGTTTACACACTATAAATGCATCTAAGTTAATACGATATTATTTTAAAACAAGAAATAAGTTAATAATTTATTTTGAAATACATTAAATGTTTAAATATTCTGAATGATTGTTTTATTTATTTATACTATTTATACGATCTCACACGTTATTTTATTATACAATGCAATTATATAATATTCATAAACGATTATATACATTTTGTTTACAATGATAGCCAGAAAACAAAGTGCATGTAGTTATTACAAAACCACTTAAACAGGAGACAATAAATGAACTTTGTACCAACACGAAAGAAGAATACTATGAGCTCTTGGACATTGGAGTTGTAAGGTAGCACAATATGACCTATTTATGTGTCGACGTGCCGTAAAACATCATTCATCATCATATTGTAAGGTAGGCCTTAAATGCTACTATTATGCCATTCCATGCACGTTCCTCGTTATGGGTGCCGCACGAGTGGTGGCAGAAAAAACGCTCGGGGTTAGAGCGTAAAGTGAGTGTCTACAAATTAAGCAACTCTACATTTCTGCAGGTGAAAAGGTTCTACGACATTCTGAATATGTTTATTTCGATTTAATTGGATGATGGGCATGAAAGGTTTATTCATATTGTTGTACCCTTTATGGTGCGTCTTAAACCCCAACTAAGGTAAACTCGAACACAGTTTCTTTTAAACTTCTGGGTTTGCATGAATGTTCTACTATACGTAACCGTTTAGCCGAAATGTTAAATACAGCAAAACATCACTGTTACAAACAAAACAACACCAAGCTTACACACGTCTCTTACATGTTTTACTAGACAGTATGAACTAAGTATAGTTTTTATGACGTATTTCACACATGAATGCCCGTGTTGTTCTGGGCGCTCGAATTTACCAAGAACTGAGAACTGGGATCACTGCCTAAGCTCCACATGCTCGTTATTGGCGATTAATATGGTTTATGCAGTTAGAGTTGCAGTAATATTTGCATCACCATCGATTTAAAATTTCTGAATCCATGACTCATGTCTTTATGACAATGTATGAACAAGGTTTGTGTCCAGAAAGTTTATATCTGGCTTGGCGCCAAATAACCTATTTTATGATTCCTATGATGACGTCTACCTTGACCGTGAACGGGATGGTAATGTTTAATGTTTGCCTTCAATTGTGTCTTGTCTTGCTCTGGCTTCTGCCAAGTCACTGAGTACTTGCTTTGTAGCACGTTAGGCTTTTTGTTTTTATATATTCATATATTCATGATCACTTTCGTGTTATTCTTATTTACACTGTCCCGTTTTATTGGGATGACAGTAGGGTAAGTGTAAGGTTTGCTGCACCCCAGGACAAGGCGGTAGCCCTATTTTTAACCCTTTTGTGTTTGTGATTCTTATTTGGCCTTTTATTCATCTTTAAATTTGTTCTTTGTTTCTGTGTGTGTTTGTGGTTGACTGTCGTCCTTGAATGCTGCTTTTCCGGTTCGATTTTTTAATGATCTATATTTATATTGCCTGTTAATGCTGCCTAGTTTGTTAGGGGACATGGCGGGGATTTGTTTATTTACAGTGTCCGTTACTATGATAAGGTTGAGGTTAGTAGCTCCCTAGAACCTGGTTTAAACCCACACTGGCCCTTTTTCCACTGACATTTCCATCGCGTTACCCATATTGTCATCGTGTTACCCATATTGTCAAACATTTTAAGTATTTTGTGTCGCACTGATTCTATTTTCATTTTAGGTGTTGTTTGTTTTCAATGCTTATTTTTGGTTGACAGTATGCTGTGAATTTTTCATTTCCAGTTTGACTTTTATACCTACTTTCGGAGACGTAAAACCTAATTCGAATCAGTTTGCATATGGATGTTACGTATGCTATCTATTTAAAACGTATACTTATCCGTAACATGCATCAGTGTATCTGGCGTGTGTGTACACTCGTTGTTCAGGTTTAGGACTGACCCGAGTTTTCTCTGTTGATTGAGAATCTCTATAATTCATCCATGTAATTAACTGACCCCAGAGCAATACAATAACCATTTTCGCACCAATTATCTGACAGCAGATTTAAAAATTTAGAAATAAGTTGGTGTGACAAAATGCTATTTGCAAATAGAGATAAGGCAGTGATATATACTTTTAACATTTTATTCTGCATTGACAACAGTTTAGCTGTATTATTATAAAAGTAGTCACCTCCCTAGCAAATGGCTTCAGTATAAGCTGAATCAATTCATCATTGATTAGTTTGGTAGAGTGGTGTATAGAGTGGAAAAGTGGTAGAGGCATGGATATGCTTATACCGTTATTTCTGGAGTTTTTGATTACCAAAACAGATTTCAAATTATCGAAATCAAGTTATTACAGTCAAGTAAACTTCTTTAGCTATGATTTCGTTATCATACACTACGTAGTTCTTTCTCAAAGTTCTATCGCCGCAACGAAAACTTGCTGGAGAAGTTCAACATCAACCTAAAACCTTTTCTGCGACTAGGAATATCGCAACCGTTATTCTATGGAGATTCGGAAATTAAAGGGGATTGTCGGTTTACCTGAACACTTTACAAACTTAATCAGGTAATTCGTTAGAGAAGTATACGACCCTTTAGTATTACAGAGCATTTCATGTTTGGCGATTGACCCCTCTACAGTCACTACGCTTCACTTTTCTCTTGTGCGATGACAAGACAACCTCGTGGGACTCCATGATTGCACCTGGTGAAAGTCTGAAAGGGGAGGTTGCATGAAATTTCGTCTCTTGGGTTTCCTGGTTGTACCCTAAATTGTTTTTCTCATCTAGAGGTGTTTCTAATTATGTTTTTATATATCTTTACAACAACATATGCGTGTATCGTTTCCTAATTTCTCTGGATTTGGATTTTATTTTTAGAGATTTCCTTTTAGTGGGAAGTACCCTGTCTTCACCATTCTTTGCGTTGTGTATTGTCTTTTTCATTTTGTAGTTAATTTGCTCTTTGTTTGTGGTAAAGTGCGGATCTACGGTGCCATTGCGTTTGAGAGCTATGATTTATATAGGACCATCTTCCTCATTTTTCATTAACACTAATGGTAATGGCAAGTACATACAACATACTACATAGAGCTGAGACGCCAGTGCTTATTTCAAATATTAAATAAATGTTAAGATGGATAATAAATGACAAAGGATACCAACACAGTATCACAAGAAATCAACCAACTACGATTTGGTTTTATCATGTGACATACTTCATGTGACGTAATATAGGAAATGTACATGAAACTGTACATTGTTCCAATCCCGAACGAGTACGCAAAAGTGGCCTCACAGTCAATGAAAACCACAAAACAAATACTTTTAAAAGTGAGAATTTCAGGCATATTGGACAAAATATTATATATCCATATAACGTGCATATCTGGATTTAGTGGATTCGACATTAAAAAATGCACGTGCATTTCCGAGTTTTTACAGTTACATTGCACAAAGAAATCATTTTCTCAAAATCATTCATGGTATAATACTGCCGGACGTCAAATAATAAAAAAAGCCAGTAAAACCAATTGGAATTTATTCCGAGACAAATTAATGCAATGGAACTGTTTTCTTCATATGATTATCCAAAGTAAACAATGTTAAATTGCAATGTAAGTAACTGCGTAACTGCTTGTCATAAAAGACTACCAATAAACATGTAAGACGAGTTAGGTATCGTGATTCAATATTTAAAAAATAGAAAATATTAGTTCGGCAGATTTATTCCAAATGATTTGCGAATAATCCAACAGCACAAACCTATGGAGTTAATGATGCGTTTTCATTGACCGTCAGTATAGTTCCAAGCAATACACGTCGAATATGGGCATATACTGGCGTTTCCAGTTACACTGAAAGAGTGCATATATTGGCGTTTCCAGTTACACTGAAAGTAAACGGAGTTTGTAAATGCGTTGCAGCGTATGCAATATACAATACTAAAATGATTGAAAACCTTACTTAGAGATATCCAATTATTCGATATTATGAACTTTGAATCCATTCTCATTTACATCGGAGGAAACGATCTTTCTGGAAATGCGGATCACGATCTTCTAGAAGAACAGTATGATCAACTGATAGCCATGATTAAATCTCGAAATCCAAAAATCAAAGTTATTCTTTCAAAGTTGGCACCGCGAGGGGATGTTGACGTTACAGTTGTCAACATGATCATCGAACGGTTAGCATTACATCATGGAACCGAACATGTGGATAATTTTAGGTCGTTTTACGATAGAAACGGACAACTCATTATGCGTTTCTTTAATTTCACTGACCATATTCATCCGTCAAATTCGGGGATTAAACGGATTTTGGGAACAATCAATGAAGTCATTCACATAGTTTATGACTTTACGAAATGTGTATATCCACCACGTGCGGCAAATAACTACCGTGGTAATCGAAATGTTAGGCGAACTGGCGGTACAAGAATGGACGATGATCGATGTTTAACTTGTTTTGAAAGCAACCACCAGACTCACGAGTGTAGACACAAACAACCAATAACGTGCTGGTATTGCGGTCTGATTGGCCATAAATCTGACAAATGTTGGAATTAGGAATTCGGCAAAGAAGCCGTTTCCTGTGGCATAGAAAGTGCAAATTATTTCGCAACTCTGCAAAACATTTGTAACACTTGCAATGGAACTAACTGTAACTGTGACTTATTTTCTCAGAGTAAAAGCTGTTTAAATGATAATAGGAATACATGTAGGCCTATATATAATATAAACGATGGCAATGGCGTTCAAGAAAACATTATCAGTTCTAATGTAATGAACTTAGGACTACCTAAAAAAGGCTTAAATATTGGTCATCTTAATATTCAAGGACTTACTTGAAAAATTGACCAAATAAAGCTATTATTAACATCCGATATGAATAATGTACACATTCTTGCATTGAGTGAGACCAAATTTACAAACGAGCATAAAACGGAAGCTTTCCATATCAGTGGATATCAAATACCTTTTCGTAAGGATCGATTATATAATGGTGGTGGTGGTTTGATGGTATATGTAAAAAATGAGATAAATTGCATGAGGAGAGTAGACTTAGAAGACAATAAAATTGAATGCATTTGGCTTGAAATCAAACCTAAGCAAGGTAAACCTTTTCTTATTGGGTCTATCTACAGGCACCCTGATTCAAAAGTTATCTGGAAAGAATTGTTTGAAGAGCATTTAGAAAAAATACAATCAGAAGAAAAAGAAATCATATTATTAGGAGACATAAATAGAGATTTATTAAACATGCAGATAAAATATGATTGGTCTAGTTATATCTTATCGTTGGGATTAGTCCAGTTAATTAATGAACCCACACGAATATCGTCTTCTTCAAGCACACTTATAGATCACATTTACACAAATTCGGAAGAAAATATTTCACATATTAAGATTCCAAAAATTGGTTTAAGTGACCACTATCCTATTTTCTGCACAAGAAAAAATCATTGCTACGCCAAGATAAACGATCACCAGACAATTGAGTACCGATCTTTTAAAACATTAATGAAATTTATATGATAGATAAATGGCTAAATGAAGGAAAATTTGCAGGTGCTATAATGGTAGATTTCCGGAAGGCATTCGATCTGGTGGATCATAACATTTTGCTTCAAAAATTAATGTTATATAAATGTGGCGAGCTTACACTGCAATGGTTCAAATCTTACCTGTCAGATAGGAAACAAGTCGTATCTTTGAAAGGTGCTCTTTCTAAGGAACAAACAATAACGTGTGGGGTACCTCAAGGGTCCATACTAGGACCTTTAATGTTTTTGGTGTTCATCAATGATCTTCCCCTTGAACTGAATGGCATTGTTTCTAATACAGATATGTATGCAGACGATACTACCATATACGAAATAAACGAATCCAAAGATATAATAGAAATAAATCTACAGAAAGCTCTTGATATTTTGAAAGTCTGGTGCTTGCATAACGGTATGGTATTAAATGCGTCAAAAACGAAAGTCCTTTTTGTAACCACACCACATCGACGTGCCAGATTAGAAAATAAATCACTTTCTTTGCGCTATAATGACATTGATTTACAGATTACTACCGGTGATAAAATTTTAGGAGTAAATATAAATGAAAATTTAAAATGAGATGACCACATATTGTTTATTAAGAAAAAAATAGCCAGAAATGTATGGTTACTGTCAAGAATAAAATAATTTATTCCTTTCAATTATCGAATTATTTTCTATAAAGCTTACATACAGCCACATTTAGACTTTTGTAATGTAATCTGGGGTAACACAAGTCGAAAACTTATCAACAGCCTTTTAATAATGCAAAAAAGGGCATGTCACGTTATTTTAGGTGAACAGTATAATACTTTTCAAGCCGCTATGGAACAACTAAATTGCCTCACAATTGATCAGCGAATTATACTTCAAAAGGCCAAATTCATGTATAGAGTTTCGAACAATACTGCCCCTTCATATATTTCCGATTTGTTTACTGCTCGTAATTCAACTGACAGAAGTCTTCGATCACTAACTGATACTAATTTTAGTATTTCTAAGCCTAATCGGGAACTTTTCAAGGGCAGCATGTCTTACTCCGGGACCTATTCCAGAGCACATTCAGAAGTATGCAACAATGAAAAGTTTTACAAACAACTGCATGAAATGGATAAAGGAAAAACAACATTAAACTCGATATAGATATCATCTCATCTTAATTATTATTGTGTAAATATCGTTCAAACTACCACCACCAACAATGTTATTATGTTTACATATAGCTTATTATCTTGCCTTTCTTGTATTTTGTATCATGTATTTGTTACAGAGGGCCCCGAGGAAGATTAGTATAAACTAATTGGGTCACCCTCGATAAATAAAGACTTTCAATTCAATTCAATTCAATACAGCGAAGATAAATAAACGCTTATACGCATACGCACAGAACAGATTAAGAAGCGAAAATAGTAAACATATAATTGAAACGATGAGAATAATACAACACACATAATATGTAAAGCACGAAAAACGCATGACTGATATAGATGCATAATGTCATTTTATTTAATGAATATTAATAAAACACATATGATTCAACCTTAATTTAAGTGCACACCAAAATCAATATAAGTTGATATGATGAAGTTAGCAGACGTGCTTTTATAACATTCAATATTTTATCTAATAACGGATCCATTACATAATGGTCCATACACGTATGTTTTCTGGATTTAACACATATGATAATGTGTTTCGCTTCATTTCGTACAAACTGCGCAAGTGAGCTCTCTGCCAGCAATGTAATTCGGACATGGAAGCGCACCACATACTGCCTCAACGCGATACAAAAAACGACCATCGTCGGCCTTTGCTCCTGCTGGATCCGTTTCCGGTGCCTCGTCGACGCACGTATATTCCGTAGCAGCTACGTGACCTAAATTTCCAGCCATGAGGTAGCCATGGTACTCCAAGTTCCAGCCTTTATAACATTCATTTCGAGCTGGGATCATAATGGCACTAGTACGCAAACTACTTCTGCAAACAGCGCAAGGCATGTTGTTGCCAGACAAAGCATTTGCTCGAAGATTATTTTTATCGAATCCCTTAAAGTTGTCTCTGTATTCCACGCCGTACACTGATGCATATCCAGAGACACCCGCGTCGAACTGACCCCATATTGGTTCATGGGGAAGACATATTAGCTCAACTGCAGCGCCCACGCTAGTATACAGGGAACCGCCAGCAATTCCTGAAGTTACATAACGATATAACAACAACAGGGACAGGGAACCAACAGCAATTCCTGAAGTTACATAACGATAATAACAACAACAGGTACAGGGAACCGCCAGCAATTCCTGAAGTTACATAACGATATAACAACAACAGGGACAGGGAACCGCCAGCAATTCCTGAAGTTACATAACGATATAACAACAACAGGGACAGGGAACCGCCAGCAATTTCTGAAGTTACATAACGATATAACAACAGCAGGGACAGGGAACCGCCAGCAGTTCCTGAAGTTACATAACGATATAACAACAACAGGGACAGGGAACCGCCAGCAATTCCTGAAGTTACATAACGATATAACAACAACAGGGACAGGGAACCACCAGCAATTCCTGAAGTTACATAACGATAATAACAAGGGTCAGCTTACCGAGACATTACAGTGCACGTTTAATACTTACACAATGCAAAATGACACATGGCCATCAGCGTCTTCACACAGTCTCATACAGTCATTAGAGTCATTACTGTAGCAAATAGGAGACCGACTGGATGATCATATACCAATGGTTTACAAGCATACTTCAGTTCTTCATTACTGGTTTCAAAATAGTGAAATAACATATATTGTTTGGGGCCTTGTTTCAGCCAAAGGTTTTTTGGACTTTTAAGATAAAATTAATCTATCACCTAAATAAGTCATATATCAGTAAAACAGACATTTTTAGTGGTAAATAAAAATACCTTATTTTTCAAAATTGGTTGAGAAATAAAAAATTCATGCGCTGAAGTTGTTTTTGATGGGGCATTTTCAATGCAAAATTCTGCTGCATGAAAAAAATATTTTCTTTAAGAATTTGCATCCAAACATGGTTTTAAATTGTTGGATATTAGTAAATTAAGACACCCTGGAAGTTTTATAGCAAAATATTAAGTATTACTGAAGTTATTTGACATTTCTTAATTGTCTGCTGTCCCACCAACAAGGAATTTACATAGGAAAAGACCCATCAAAAAATCATTTTGGCTGTAAAATATTTATTTCTCAACCGATTTTCAAAAGAAAAGTATTTTATTTACCACTGAAAATGCAGATTCTAATGATATTAACTGATGTTCGTATTATTTAAATTGCTCGAGTTATTGCAGAAAAACCTTTGGCTGAAACAAGCGCCCCAAACAATAGTGAGTTTGTATTTCAGAACAGATAATATCCCGGACTGTCCAATATACACTTCACGGATTTGCTCTTCGTCATCCAGTAAATGAAATATATTCTGTACACATAGCAATGCAGATTCTGCAGTACAATAAGCTAGATGCTGCTGCATATTTATGGTATTTGTGTTGTATTGAACTTTATCTTACCATTGTAAACCAACTCTGTATAAGTATCATCCGGGCATGTTGTCCGTCCCCAGCGAACATAAGTGGCTCCACCTGTAGATAAACAAACACATTTTACGAGCATGTGGACACAATTAGTCCAATGTTGTAATACACATCCTTCCAATGCTATGCTCTTGGAGACCGAATGAAAACAATAGCTATAACTCGAGTGTCTGTATCTTCTTATAATCCCAGACATGGATGTGTTTATTTAGCATTACACCATACAATATAATGTCGGTTGCGTCCATGCTACATTTCTCTCTCACTTTTTAAAGGGACACACGGCAATCTTGAAGTGTTTGATATCCTGTATCATTTTTACTTTTACCCCGGTTACATTTAAACAAATCAAATTTTAAGTATGAACTATTTCGTCTTGGTGCAATAATATAAAATTCTAATAATATGCAAAAACAAATTGCTTAATACTATTCTTATAATTAATATTAATGATTGAACAAACGCAAGTTATGCAGAAAAAGTAGCGGGACGCCGTGAAGTTTTAAAAAATAAAGATTGCCGTGTGTCCCTTTAAGACAAATGACTTGTAGATATACGAAGTTGAAGGCGAAATTGAATACAACCTGAAAAAGGAGATCATTCGGAAGCAAAAAACGGTATTCTACTTCACAACAACCTATTGTTCGGGGTACTTGTTTCAGCCAAAGGTTTTTTCGGCAACAACATGAGTCATTTTAAAATACGTGCATACGTTATACAACATTGGAACTGACATCTTTAGTGTTAAATACAAAGACCTTATTTTATTAAAATTGTTTGAGAAATAAATATCAACTCCTTGTTGCTTGGATAGCAGAACATAAAGGAAATTCAAATAACTTCACTTAGCCTCAATAGTTTTCTATATAACTTTCAGGAAGTCTTAATTTACGTTTTTGCAACACATTAAAACCATTTTCGATAACAATTCTGCAAAAAAAACACATATATTTGTTTTCTAATTGTTGGTGCAGCAGAATTTTGCATTTCAGAATGTCCTAATAAAAATGTCCTAATACAAAAACTTTCGCAGGTGAACTTTTTATTTCTCAACCGATTTTGAAAAGTACGATATTTTCATTTAGCACTAAGTATGTATGTTCCACAGTAATACATAAATATTTTTCTAATTGTTGGTGCAGCAGAATTATGCATTTCAGAATGCCCTCATAAAAACAACTTTCGCAGGTGAACATTTTATTTCTCAACCGATTTTGAAAAGTAAGGTATTTTCATTTACCACTAACTATATATGTTCCACCGATATACAACTTTTTAGTTTCAAATTTAATTTGTCTGAAAAATCGAAACAATCCTTGGCTGAAACAAGCGCAAAAGTCAATATCTCGGGCTCAATGATCCCTATAAGGACCAATAAACGGGAAACCTACTGATGTAGGTGGGGGTGGGGGTAGATGGATGGGGAGAACATCCTATCACTGTCACCTGCACTACACAAATGCTGTTGTGAATGTAAAGGGAGATCGTTTGGAAGCAACAAACACTAAACGAGCATGAAGGAGTATTCAAAGGCAGAAATTCCAAGTGGAAATAAACGGGTTTTCGTCCTGAAATGTCGCGCATCAGTTTAGTCCACGTCTTCGAGTTTGGCTTTTGCCGTCGACTTAGAATTTTTACCTTTGACCTTGTACTCGAGTTGAGGACTTTAATATTCGTAATCTTTGTATAACTAAAAAGCTACTCAATCAGGGTTACCGTTATCATAAACTTCGTAAAACTTTTGCAAAATTTTATTATCGTAACCCTGATCTTCTTTTCAAATATAAAAGTAATTTAAGGACACTTCTGCGACAAGGACTATCTCAACCTGACTTCTATGGTGATGTGATTTATAAACTTCATAAGATTCTTGGTCATGATCACTTTCATACTATCTTTGTTAAACTTGTTAAAAAGTTTATCAAAAGAGGTTATGACCCTATCATTTTGCAACGTACTCATGCTTGGTGGTGGACCCTTTTACAGTTCGCCACTATGCTTTCCTCTTTAATTGTACGATGACCGGACAGGCTGTAGACCTATGATGACGCCTACCTAAAGCCCATTGGGACGGTGGCGTTTGATGTTTGTCTATGATCTTTCTTGTCGTGCCATTAATGGTGTATTCTCTTGATGCTCTGGCTTCTGCCAAGTCATTGGCGGTGATTTCTTTATTTATACTGTCCTGTTTTAATGGGATGACAGTAGGGTAAGTGTGAGGTTTGGTGCAACCTAGAACCGGTTTAAACCCCCAGTGCCTACTTTGCCACTGACCGTTCCAAGGCGGTAGCTCTATTGTCAACCCTTTTGTGTTTGTGATGTCGTTTGTATTTATTATTACTTTTGCCTTCTTGTTTGTCTGTTTGCGTGTTTGTTTCTGTGTTTTGTGGTTGACTGTCCTCCTTGAATGCTGCTTTCCCTGTCCGATCTTTTTATATTTCTTTGTATACCTAAACAGCCAGATCTGAAAAAGTAACAAGGACGCGTCCGGGTTCCATGCCCCATGACAGTTGTAATACTTTTATCTAGAGAAACAATATACCGGAGTCAAACATGTTTGTCTCTTACAATATATACGATTGTCCATGTTTCATTAAACGTGTAATTATATTGTATTTGTAATAAATGTTGCATAACACATTTATATTGGATGAACCTCTTATCTAATGAATATTATTATCTCTTACCCATTCCAGTCTGTGGGAAATCCGAAACATTTGGTGAGCGTCTCTGTCGTTTTGGCTTGCTTCCATGTTCGCCATTCTTACCATATAAATACAAAACATATTATTTTCAATAAGCGACTATTTACATGTAAACTATCAAATAACCATATTTTGAAATTCATTTTCTATTAGTATACTTATCAAAATAATTTAAGAACCACAAAATAGAACAGTAATTCTGACTTAATATTTAATATTATGCATTTTATATTCATATAAAATGTTAATAAATGTATGTAGCGGTACAATTGTAAAAGAATACAATTAAACTTGCAAAAAGACAGTAAACCTTTTAATTGCAGCACTATAAAAAATAACCAAAATCAAAAAATGACCGTTAAATTATTTTGAGGAGTATATAAGTAGACGAATATATATTTTTAACAAAACAAAGTTTTGTCAGAAAGCAATAATAAACTAGAAAATGTGTCCATGAGTCGTCGATGCTCCGCTTTTAAGCTAAGCCGTTAGTTACGTAAAAAGGTCAATGAAATATGTAAGTAGGTGAAAGTCGTTATCACTGACCTTCTTTAGGTAGGAACATGTTGCAGTCTTGTAGATTTAAGTATGTACGAAGTTAAACAATTGTATAGTATTTGGTCTTTGATATCTGAGCAATGGCCTTAATAAAAACAACTGAATGTGAAATTATAAGGTAAATTAACAAAGTGCAAACATTAGGTCAGTTTCATTTTTATTGAATATTTTTGGTAGGAACATACTGATGTCATATAGATGTAAGTGTATAAGCATTTTGAAAGTTGTATGGCTTCCAGTATCTAAGTAACGGACACATATAACATTTTAATGTAAAATGTTAAAACACATTGATGTAAATAAACAAAGTGCAAACTGTAGGTGGGGATGATTTATAGTGATCTAATTTTGGTAAGAAGATACTGGTGTAATGTAGATTTCAACAAAAACTTTGTTTACGTGCGGACGGAATGACGGGCAGTACGTCGAACAGCAAAACAGACGGAAGACAGACAGAAAGAAGGACGGACGGACAGATGGATGGAAAAGGGTAACACTATGTCATCACTCCACTTTCTTGGCGCGTAATACAAAAACACAGCATATGCTTTCATAGACACGCAGGTAGGAGATATAAATCTCGTTTTTTCTGACTTTAGTAAAGTTATAAAAAATAAACTAAAACGAAAGAAGTAAGCAAGAAGATATGTCAGAAGTTAAAGAAAACATGATTAATATACAACAATCTTCTCTTGCCATTAATGAGCATTATTTGTATACATAAAATGGAAACGAGTGGAAGAACAGGATGGTTAACAGTTTGTGGTCAACTTTATGACGTCCTGAATCAAAGCACTATGTCAGCCGAAGAAGCCGAATCAGTGAATACCATTACAGAATATAACACTTTATATATCCATGCATTGCCAGAGGACACAAGGTATTTTCTTCCTAGATCCGACTGGTCGTCCTTACTGGAAAGACCGAGACGCATCCGAATGGTTTTCCTTCATTCATATGGAAGTTATAACGCTAAATCTATTTTGGAAAAGTCATAGTAACGTATAATTTACCCTGAGTGAAATGAAGAACTATTACCATGAATGTGATATTTATTTTATTATACCAAAAACCAAGTGAAAGAAACAATGGTTTAGCTCAATATTCAGTACCAAAACCCAAGTAACAACTATTTATATAGATTATGTTTTTGTACCAGATAA
The DNA here is from genome assembly GCA_037043455.1 of Cyrtodaria siliqua. Classification (NCBI taxonomy): domain Eukaryota; kingdom Metazoa; phylum Mollusca; class Bivalvia; order Adapedonta; family Hiatellidae; genus Cyrtodaria; species Cyrtodaria siliqua. Next base: position 149,073 of record JAWPHD010000221.1, read on the forward strand.
ATGATGAAAAAAATAAAACAATATTTGTCCTTTTTATCTGGATAGACCAGCACTATGTATCTCCCGGCATACGTTAAAAAAACACATAAATAAACGTGTCTCCTTACCTTGTACCGACCAACCCAGTACTGCCTCGTGTCCACTACTGGCTTAATTGCTTGGTAAAGGACAAATTTTATTAAATGATCTTACCTCATCGCCTGCTTCATCAGTTGTATCGCTCTTGTACAGTTTGTGGAGTGAATTATCTCCTCTTTTGAGTAAATCCTTTTCCCCGCCCTTGGCTTGGGAAATGTCTATGTCACTCTTTGCTGTCGTCTGTGATGTCACGTTTATATTAAGACCATGCGAGAAAAGTACAAACTGTATTACGAGCAACACAAAGGTTGACCAGATATTGGCAATCATTGTTTAATGTCGGTAGTGAACTTTTGTTTAAATAATTATATTATGTAACTTCCTATATTTACTAGGAATTAAAATAAAGTTCTTGCTGTACAAGTATTTGTAAGATGGTTGACTGTTACTATCCTTTTTATCTGCAATATATATCAATATACGTTGCTGTCTACATCTAGTTCTTAAATGCCGGTTACAATGACGTGATAACAAAAATGTACAAGTTCATCAAAACATTCTCATTTGATGTCCTCAAGTATCTAAAGATGAGCTGGCTCTTCACTCGAGTTCTGGCTCTTAACACATACAGAGAGTCAAGAGGACTCACTTGCTGCAACAACTATTAAAGAGGAAAACTTGACCAATTGACATAGTAATTGTCCTCCTTCCGCATGTCTCCTTGTTGATTCGACAAAGAGCAATGTTTTGTAAAGCTAATTTTATCAAAAACACACACACACAAAAACACAACAAAAAACGGAAATAGATCATTAATGATTATTGGATTCATTATACAAAACAAAACTTCTTTCTTCAATTAGACGAATAGTTGATAAGGACATTTTTTAATATGTTACTGAAGATTCTAGAACGCCCGTGAAGTTCAGATTCGTGCTAGGCCGTATAAGTCTTTAGATCATCAAGTTGGGAAGTTCTTAATATAATTATTTCTTTACAAGAGAAGTGTTCTTACATCTCAAGACTCTATGGAACTTTTTATAGGCCACTAACTACAATACATATGTAAATGCTTATAAGGCCACAGGCACTTCCTCATTTTTTATTTAACAGTGTAATCCCCATGCACCCACTCCAAACTAGCGTTGTGGCGTAATTAGTGTTGCAATACTATAAGTAATATTTTTAAAGGGGAACACACCGAACCAATTCGGATAGCTAATTTCCACGACCCCACTCCACCCCCACCCCACCCCACCCCACCACCACACACACACCCTCCTCCTCCACACCACTTATATGTTGATTTTCCGAAATTCCTTTTTTTGTGATTGCTTCCAGCTAGTGAATCAACATAAGCATACTATGCTGGTTACGGTGACATGTATTTCTTTGAATGCTTCACTTTCATTAAAATCAAACCCTAATGATGTTTTGACTCTCCGCTTTCGTACAGCAGAGCCTGTTCTTCTTTTTTTTGCTGGTTACGGTGACATGTATTTCTTTGAATGCTTCACTTTCATTAAAATCAAACCCTAATGATGTTTTGACTCTCCGCTTTCGTACAGCAGAGCCCGTTCTTCTTTTTTAGCAGTCATGGTCCTTCCTAAAACCCTAAAGCGCCAGCCTCCGCGCAGTAATATTGTAGCCAATAATCCCACCACCACAAAAATCACGTGACGATAGCTGAGGCCATGTGATTACAAAATGGCGATACACTAGGTAATGCTTGGTGCCGTAACCAACTGGCAACCAATTGGCAATAACATCATCACATTCGAGAAGATGATGAAAACAGTCAACCTGTTTTGGCTTGGGTGTAATCTCTTTATTAAATTTACGCACAGCTTCTGTAATGTTCTCAACGGAATACATGGTTGTTTACAAGTAACCGGTGTACGTATAAAATATATATTCGCTAATGTTTTATTATACATTATTTTTGTAACCAGATACCGTTTTTCACCTATTTTCCTATATTATGAACAAAGCAAAAGAAATATAAAAAGATCGGACAGGGAAAGTAGCATTCAAGGAGGACAGTAAACCACAAAACACAGAAACAAACACGCAAACAGACAAACAAGAAGGCAAAAGCAATAATAAATGCAAACGACATCACAAACACAAAAGGGTTGACAATAGGGCTACCGCCTTGGAACGGTCAGTGGCAAAGTAGGCCACTGGGGGTTTAAACCGGTTCTAGGGTGTACCAAACCTCACACTTACCCTACTGTCATCCCATTAAAACAGGACAGTGTAAATAAAGAAATCCCTGCCATGATCTAATCTCTAACCAACAAGGCAGCATCAACTGGTAATATAAGTAAAACACAAATATGCTCGTGTAAATATAATACAAAAAAAACAATAGCCTAGAAAGCCACAATGAAGGTACCCAGTGACTTTGCAGAAGCCAGAGAAGTAAGAGAATAAACCATTAAGGGCACGACAAGAAAGATCATGGACAAACATCAAACGCCACCCTCCCAATGGGCTTTAGGTAGGCGTCATCATAGGGTCCACAGCCTGTCCGGTCATCGTACAATTAAAGAGGAAAGCATAGTGGCGAACTGTAAAAGGGTCCACCACCAAGGATGCAGTACGTTGCAAAATGATAGGGTCATAACCTCTTTTGGTAAACTTTTTAACAAGTTTAACAAAGATAGTATGAAAGTGATCATGACCTAGAAACTGACGAAGTTTATAAATCACTTCACCATAGAAGTCAGGTTGTGATAGTCCTTGTCGCAGAAGAGTCCTTAAATTACTTTTATATTTGGAAAGAAGATCAGGGTTACGATAATAAAATTTTTCAAAGGTTTTACGAAGTTTATGGTAACGGTAACCCTGATTGAGTAACTTTTTAGTTATACAAAGATTACGAATATTAAAGTCCTCAACTCGAGTACAAGCTCTAGACTAGAAAAACGAATAAGTTGAGACACATATACCCCATAAGAAGTTGCTCGGGGAACATCCCCATCCAAGTGGGGATAATGAACAATGTCAAAATTAAAATCATCTCTCTTGTCATAGATTTTGCTAATTATTTTACCATTTTCAATCGAGAGATCTAAATCAAGAAAAGAAGCGTTATTATTATATATATTAGAAGTTGAACTATTGACCTTAACATATTTAACCAAAAATTAAACTTAGCTGGATTTCAGCTATAAATGTGTGTGTGGTGGCAGTGATTACTGTAACAGAAATGGGAAGTAACCACTGCGGGGAGTTTGCTAAAGGGGCTGTATTTCCGTTAAATCTCGGCTAGCCTGATCAGTATCGCAGAAACGGTTTGCTCTGTGAAAAAGTAGTACTTGCACAAGCGCTTATGAAGTAATTTTCCCTCAAAATGTCTTCAAAGGAATGAATGAAAGAATGGTGTTAAACGGCACATCGACACATATATAGGTGGTATTGTGCGTAAAATAAAACAAACAAAAAATAAACAGTAAGTTATCAAAATGAATATAAAAACATATTGTTAACAGCTTAAGTCTTCAAAAGACGCAAAACAGACGCAAAACAAAAAGGGTTTCGTAATTTGTTTGGACAGAAAGATAAACTCGAATCGGCGGATTCGATAGTAAAAGCAATCTAGTCCGATATTACTGACACAGTTGTAAAGCTGTGTACCTCTGTTTAAAACTTATTGATGATGCAGAAAATGGCTACATTGTTGTTGTGCACTAAATGCCAACAGTATAAAGCTACTTCCATGTAGGGGTAATAGTAAAACAACAAATATTCAATATCCATGTTTGTTGATGCAGATTTTTATGTTTATCAGTTTAGATAGAGGTACCCACCCTCTAAGATATATACATATAATCTCCTTTGCGTAATGTGTTGATCATCTATTCGTATATTGTAAATGAATATTGAACCTCATTTCTTTTATTTAGAATATACTTTTTAAATCGCAACTTTTAAAATAGGATGCATTAATATAGTCCCCATAATTTATCAATATCTATAAAATCATTGGACCATACAATTTACAAACTATTTTATGATAATCATTATCATCACTTCAAGCTTTCCTGACTTTTCAAGGTCGCTATCAACCCTATAATAATATTTCAGCAAATCATAAGATTATGAAACTGAATATACCGACACTTTTCAGGGTCCTCCACAGTAGAATTTTCAGATGCTGGCACGTGTAGCGCGCATGTTGATCTAGTGACTAGATAACGTACTAAACACTACACCAACTGTATTTTTTACACAATTCTTAAAAATAATGCGTGTTTTTTCTTTATTTAAACCAAATGTAAATGGAAAACAATCTACAAAAAGTTGAAAAAAAAAACACTGTTTCATTTTATCCTTACCTTAACTTTTTTTTCTTCTTCTCTGAAAGTAAAATGCCTAGGGTTCTGGTATCAATTCATCTTTTGTTACTTCATGAAAGTTGTACGAACGCCAAATTAACATAAACTCAATTAATTGAACTTCTCTTCAATTATTTGAAGAGAGGTTTAATTCAACTGAAGAGAGATTCACTTCAATTGAAGATAGGTCTAATTCAACTGAAGAGAGGTCTAACATAATTGAAGAAAGGTCTAATTCAGTATTGGAATTGAATCTCTCTTCAATTGAATTGAACCTCTCTTCAATTAACTTAAACATCTCTTCAAATAATTGAAGAGAAGTTCAATTAATTGAGTTTATGTTAATCTCTTCAATTGATTTAGATGTCCATTCAATTACATCTGAATTTAACCTCGGTGTAATTCAATTGAAGAGAGGTTCAATTAAATTGAAGATATGTCTAATTCAATTGAAGAGAGGTTCAATTCAATTGAGGGAGGTCTAATTCTATTGAAGAGTGGTATAATTCATTTGAAAAGAGGTGCAATTCAATTGAAGAGAGGTCAATACTGGATTATACCTATCTTCAATTGAATTAGACCTCTCTTTAATTGAATTGAACCTCTCTTCAATTGAATGATATCTCTCTTCAAATAACTGAGTTTATGTTAATTTGGCGTTGGAACGCCAAGTTAACTTAATTAATTGATCATCTCTTCAAATAATTGAAGATAGGTCTAATTCAATCGAAGAAAGGTCTTGTTCAATTGAAGAGAAGTACAATTCAATTGACGAGAGGTACAATTCAGCATAATTAAACCTCTCTTCAATTGAATTAGACCTCTCTTCAATTGAATTATACCTCTCTTCAAATGACTTGAACCTATCTTCAATTACACCGAGGTTCAATTCAGATGTAACTGAAGAGAGGTTCAAATAATTGAGTTTATGTTAATTTGGCGTTCCATAAACCTGGGGTACATTAGCCCAACCCCAAAGGGGAAGAAGAATATTAAAAGTGCATTTATATTTAATCAGCAGAAATGGACGACTTTGTGCAAGCCTCTTCTACCAAATACAACTAATATTTACCCTTAAAATAATCTTGCACCTGAACTGTCTTACACCAAGCCCTCCATACACCTTATTTTCACCTCTAAACGCAAGCAAGGTGAGTGCTTTAAGGTCTCTAGGCCTCTTGTTATCACAAGTTACTATGATATGTTTTATTTGCTAGTGACTAATGGTATCAGTAAAAAAATGTAGTGTTAATACGATGTGTTTGCTGTTATGTTCATAATCCGCCAGTTTCGATACATACATAGTTTAAACTTGTTATTCCAAGTTTTCAATATATATTTTCTTGTCAGTGTTTGCATTGCCTGCACAGATATAGGATCACTGTGTTGGTCATTGTCGTAATCATATAAATACCTTCATTGAATTAATGTCTTGGATGCATTCTTAATAATCTGGTATGGAATATTAGCATCACATTACAAGTTTTGAATAAATGATAAAACATAATAGAAATACATGCATTTAAATATAATAATTGGGCATATAAAAGACATTGTAAATAAACATATTTGAATAAAAAAAACATCGCTCGACCCTGCCTCAACATGCTCGCCTGGGAACATTTTAATTCAAAATATTATATAAAACAAAACTTCCAAAGAACTATAAAAAATCATATTAGTATGGCTCAAAACAGGTTATTACAAACGGTGTTGCCATATGAACTACATCGCCAACATGTATACATAAGTACTTCTTGGTCACTCAAGATGAACGCCTAGTCGTTCCCTTGCGGTCAAGTGATTCACTAATTGCAACCACTGCCTTGCACAAACATGTTTGTCTAAGTGACAGTGGTTGTCTAAGAGGCAATGATTGTCTAAGAAGCAATGATTGTCTAAGAAGCAATGGTTGTCTAAGAATCAATGGTTGTCTAAGAAGCAATGATTGTCTAAGAGGCAATGGTTGTCTAAAGAAATATAAAAAGATCGGACAGGGAAAGTAGCATTCAAGGAGGACAGTCAACCACAAAACACAGAAACAAACACGCAAACAGACAAACAAGAAGGCAAAAGTAATAATAAATGCAAACGACATCACAAACATAAAAGGGTTGACAATAGGGCTACCGCCTTGGAACGGTCAGTGGCAAAGTAGGCCACTGGGGGTTTAAACCGGTTCTATGGTGCACCAATCCTCACTTACTTACCCTACTGTCATCCCATTAAAACAAGACAGTGTAATAAAGAAATCCCCGCCATGATATAATCTCTAACCAACAAGGCAGCATCAATAGGCAATATAAGTAAAACACAAATACAAAAAAACAATAGCCTAAAAAGCCACAATGAAGGTATTCAATGACTTGGCAGAAGCCAGAGCAACAAGAGAATAAACCATTAAGTACGGTGTCCTGTTAGGGCCATTTTACCATCGCATCTTAGCATCGACCATCGACCTAGGTCGATGTTAAGATACGATGGTCGATGGTAAGATGCGATAGTAAGATGCGATGGTCGATGGTAAGATGCGATGGTCGATGGTAAGATGCGATGGTAAGATGCGATGCTAATATGCGATGGTCGATGGTAAGATGTGATGGACCATCGACCATCGCATCTTACCATCGACCATCGTATCTTACCATCGCATCTTACCATCGACCATCGCATCTTACCATCGACCATCGACATAGACATTTTTCTACGGTAATCGTGAGATCTTGATCAGCATGAGAATTGATATGTAACATGCGATGGTCGATGGTAAGATGCGATGGTAAGATGCGATAGTCGATGGTAAGATGCGATGGTCGTAAGATGCGATGGTAAGATGCGATGGTCGATGGTAAGATGCGATGGTCGATGGTAAGATGCGATGGTAAGATGCGATGGTCGATGGTAAGATGCGATGGTCGATGGTCCATCGCATCTTACCATCGACCGTCGCATCTTACCATCGGCCATCGCATCTTACCATCGCATCGCATCTTACCATCGCATCTTACCATCGACCATCGCATCTTTCCATCGACCATCGATCTAGGTCGATGGTCGATGGTAAGATGCGATGGTAACATGACCCTAACAGGACACCGTAATTAAGGGCACGACAAGAAAGATCACAGACAAACATCAAACGCCACCGTCTGGGCTTTAGGTAGGCGTCATCATAGGGTCCACAGCCTGCCCGGTCATCTTACAATTACAGAGGAAATCATAGTGGCGAACTGTAAAAGGGTCCACCACCAAGCATGTAGAACGTTGCAAAATGATAGGGTCATAACCTCTTTTGATAAACTTTTTAACAAGTTTAACAAAGATAGTATGAAAGTGATCATGACCAAGAATCTTACGAAGTTTATAAATCACATAGTCCTTGTCGCAGAAGAGTCCTTAAATTACTTGATTTATTATATTTGAAAAGAAGATCGGGGTTACGATAATAATATTTTGCAAAGGTTTTACGAAGTTTATCGTAACGGTAACCCTGATTGAGTAGCTTTTTAGTTATACAAAGATTACGAATATTAAAGTCCTCAACTCGAGTACCAGCTCTTGAAAAACGAATAAGTTGAGACACATACACCCTATAGGAAGTTGCTCGGGAACATCCCCATCCAAGTGGGGATAATTAACAATGTCAAAATTAAAATCATCTGTCTTGTCATAGATTTTGCTAATTATTTCACCATTTTCAATCGAGAGATCTAAATCAAGAAAAGAAGCGTTATTATCAGATATATTAGCTTTGTTAAGCTGAAGTTCTTTAGGATAAATATTATTAACCATAGTTGAAAAGAAACAGTTGTCAATGTTCAATATGTCATCCAGATACCGAGAGGTGTCATTAAAGGCTTCAATAACATCTGCCTGGGTATCTGGTGAAAGACTCAACGTGAAATTTCTTTCATAGCAAAATAAAAACAAATCTGCGACAAGTGGTGCACAGTTCGTACCCATAGGGATACCAACACTTTGTCTATAAACGGTGGTTTCATACCTGACGAAAATATTATCTAATAGGAAGATGAGTGCTTCACAAACTTCATATCAAGTCCACAAAGTATAATTGTCTAAACTGCCTTTAGTAAAAAAACGCTTTAATATTATTACACTACAAAAATGTAGTATTTTCTCTAGCGAATGTTTTTTTGAATAAGAGAAATTAGCTTGTCTTTAATAAGATGATGTGGTAAGGTTGTATATAGTGTAACTTTTATTTAAACACATATCCATATTTAAAAGATATTTTATGAAGGCGAGCGTTGGGTGGTATTGGCACCCATTTCTGGTTATTTTTTTATTTTTTTTATTTTATTTTTTACAGAGAACACTGCTCTTGTTTATATGACTGGTTTAAGATTTTTTATAATATAATCTATAAATTTGCACAATTTTAATGCTTCCATTTTATTGACACTGTTAAACAGTTCCCCAAATTTAATTACATTTGGATGCTGATAATAATATTTGTTAACAAATGTTTGTCTTGGTTCGTGGAAATGGCTGCATTGTAATACATAGTGGAATTCATCTCCTATCTCACCATTATTTCACATTATACATTTTCTTTCATTTTGGGTTGTACTTGTCCACCTACCTATCTCAACTGAAAGTCTATGGTTTCTAGTTCTAAAAGCAGTAAATATTTTACAGAAATAATTTGGTAAATGGTAGAAATAATTATTCATTTCAAATTTGTTTTTGAGAAGCCTATAGTTGGTACTACCAGAGGTTTGATAGGTAATGCTGTTCCATGTTTGTAAGTATTGATCAAAGGCATTTTGCTTAAATGCTTCTGAAAACCATTTTCTGTTAATAATTTTTTGATTTTCCCATATGTTACCAAGCCATTTGAGTAAATTACATGTTTTATATGTGAAAGCCACTTTGACTTTAGTTTTCCTTGTCCTTGTATGATTAAATAAAGGTTGCTTGACAGTTTATTAGTACTTGTGTCGGAAAGTTTGCCCAAAAATAAATTAGTATGTTTTTATGTCCACTTCCAGTGGTATTATACCAAGTTCTCCATATATCATATATCATCTGAGATGGTGTTGACCTTTTTCAAATTTAAAATAAGTTTAAGAAATTTTAACTGGACTCTTTCAATTATGTCAACATTTCCTATTCCCCACAGTTCACATCCATATTAGAGTATAGGTTTTATAGTTTTGTTAAACAAGTCTACTTGTAGGTCTAATGTTAAGTTTAATGCCCTAATTTTCTTTGGTAAAGAGAACATAGCCTTGTTTGCCTGTTCTGCAATATGTTTTTGGCTTTAATATAGCTTCCTGTTCTAGATATGTACAGTATATACACTCTAATAACACAAAAGGAATAAAACACACTGATTACACACACGGTATAAACACGCTGATTACACAAACTGCATAAAGACACTGATTAAACAAATGGTATAAACACAGAGATTACACAATCACCATATATACACTGATTAAACAAACGGCATATATACTAAACCAAATTGCTAAGTACCAACCTAAGAATATGTCAATAATATTCTCATTGTTTTGTGTATTTTGAGCTTCATTAGAGATACGGTTAAACTGCAAAATAACGAGGGTAAATCGTCTGCTCTGATTGCATGAACATATTTTAAAAAATTTAAGTCAATGTGTTTTCTTAGAAATAAGTTATATGGGTTTATAGGATTTTATTAAGTACTTCGAATTAGTGAAGCTTTCGATGTTCCTAATTCTAAAATATGCCAGTTAAAATTATTTTGACATCATGTTTTACTAGCATTACCACTACAAATGCGTTTGCAAAAGAAATTTTCGAAATATTTAATGTTAACGCTGAATTACAGTTACTTGAATTTCAAACAATATTCAATATAAAGGGAGGTAATTTAAGATTATCCATACTTCATTTTTTTATAGACGGAGAATCTGCGATAAATGGGTCAAATTTTTATGTCTTTTTCTATTATTTCATACCAATTTTAAGAATTTTATATCTTTAAGCGATGTGTTTTATCAGTACATTTCATGTTTTCATATAAAGGGAGGGCAACTCTCAAAAGATGTAGCAATTTAAACAAAAAATAAATGTTTTACAAACTATGGGTCAAAGCAAAATACTTATCTATCTATTCTAAAATATATTTAAAATAAGACAATTAGTTGGTACTTAGACATTTTGTTCAGTGTATACACTCATTTTACAAACAGCATATACATACTTATTTCACAAACGGCATATACCCTACCGAAATGATTTTGTTGCAGCAACGTTGCTGCAGTGTTACGGCGCAAGAATGTATCACCAGAACAGAGTTGTTTGCATGAATATACTGTTGCGATTAGTAGCAACTTCTCTAGCGATGTTCTTGCAAAATATAAAATGTTGTAAAAGTTGTGACGACAATGAAGAATGTTGTCACAGACAAGATTTTGGAAGCATAATGAAAACATACTGGCCGTATGGGTTAAATGTTTTTAAACCACTGGAGTTACCTCCCTTGCAAATTTAAATGTTATTGGCAATTAATGCATGTTAATATATATGCTGCTGTTCAAGTTTATTTTTTAATTTCGGTCACAAAATTAATGTTAATCCATTTATTCACCCCGTAATAGGTCTGTGAGGGTCGGGGTGGGCCACCCCTCATCAAACCGTACAGATATTGATGTAATATGCATAATAGTTATATATAAACTGTTTTCAAAATATTTTTAAAAAAAAATCATATCATGATTAGAAACTGTAGAAATGGGGAGTTTTTTTTACAATATTCAAAAGATTTAAAATACAATTTTGATGAAATGGGGACTCTGCAATCTGAGGGACTTTAACATAATTTTATTTGCAAATACGTCGGATTGATATGTGTCCATTGAGTGAACATGGAGACAAAACTATGAGGCATGGATTTAGAAACTTCATAACAGGGGGAAATACAATTCAAACTGTTGAACCCATCTTAGTTGCCTCTTAGACAACCATTGCCTCTTAGACAACTTGTCGTGTCCTTAATGGTGTATTCTCTTGTTGCTCTGGCTTCTGCCAAGTCATTGAGTACCTTCATTGTGGCTTTCTAGGCTATTGTTTTTTTGTATTATATTTACACGAGCATATTTGTGTTTTACTTACATTGCCTATTGATGCTGCCTTGTTGGTTAGAGATTAGATCATGGCGGGGATTTCTTTATTTACACTGTCCTGTTTAAATGGGATGAAGTAGGGTCCACTGAAGGGCCCAGCCCCCGTCCCCATCACCACCACACCAACCCGTTACAATTGAACGACAAACCGTGATATATTATAGATAATTCACAGTAAACGATGTTCTATTTCTATTCTAATACCCCTAAAATGCGAAAATGGTGCACACATCTGAACTATTTAGAATTGCTTTGCTTATTCTCCTAACGTTGCAAAAATGACAGTGATATATCGTTGAATATAACGAGATATTTTAAACTAGGCTATATAGTGCGGGTGTATTAGAATAGGCTATAAAGTACGGGTGTATTATGGTTGTGTTTTGTGGTTGACTGTCCTCCTTGAATGCTACTTTCCCTGTCCGATCTTTTTATATTTTTTTAGTTAAGAAAAAAAGTAAAAGAAATAGGTACGTTTCAAATTTTTTAATATATAAGATCTTACATAGATGTACTCCCTCCCTCCACCCACCCCTCTCCATTTCTTTATCTCTCTCTCTCTCTGTGCAAATTATTAGGATAAAGAAGGTACATATTATATGTTTAATTTTTTATATGAAATAATTTAGTATTATACATACAACAGTAATTTTTGTAAAAATTATACATACATACTTGTTTGAATGGCCTGAAATGTTTAGTAGTTGTCATGATTGATTTTTAAGAGGAGTTTTATTGATGTAGCAGAGATCAGGTGACACACACTAAATAATAAAGTGATTATTGTCCACCGACCAAGAAAAACAATGTTTACCTTTGAACCCCTATGTTGTAAGGTTATGTGAGTATTTGTTATTGTCTTAAAGTGTATATATATGTAAATATTAAGAGAAAGAAAAAGAAAGAAAGAAAATGTAAACAACTTCTGACAACGGTGAAAAGTGTAAGTCGGGAAACGATGAAAAAATGTATAAATAATTATATTTGTTTGCTCAGTTATCATCAGCATATCCATGTTGATGTATCATAGAAGGTGTATGTTAAATATCAACAGTTTGCTCTGCATAGTTTATGAAATATGTGCATTACAAAAAAGTTACCCCGAAAACTGTAATGTAAAATGTGTAAGTCCACAAACGATTAAAATAAAATATTTTTTACCGAATTTATTTTCAGCATATCAATGTTAATGTGTCAAAGAAGCTGTATGGCCAATATGAGCAGCCTATATGCATAGTAGTTGATGAGATACATGCATTACAAAAAGTTACTCCAAAAACGTTAACGTTTGGTGGGTGGGTGGGTGGGTGGAAGGGGGATACATACGCTGACGCCACCGCTGACGCTGATGCTGACGCCGTGGCTATAGCAATATCTCTCCCCCATTTCGTGGAGGCGAGCTAAAAATCTGAAAATGCAAACATGTAGTTAACTAAGTTAAGAGTAATAGTTGATTTGGTAGACTCATCAGACATGCCTCGCCAAGGCACGAACCCACAAGCCGGGAGCAGAGGTATATAGATTTAAAGCCTATATATACATTTTCCACTGATCTACCGAGGTCGAGAACTAATTTGAGAATAAAAGGAAGAACATATAAAACTATTAATGGCACTAAAATGTAACCACTATCAGAGTGAACATAATCATATGAGTCGACCTCTTTTGAGGTTTTACCAATATAAGTTATGTCAGTTTATTACATAACATGTGGTGTGGGAGTGTAATAACATCATTCAATATGTTCGATATTCCACTAGTGGTATAATATATCGTTAATGACGTCATGGACGTCACGTTAATGTACATTTTCTGACGTAATGCGACGTTACAAGTTATGTAATAAATAAAATCTAACATTCGTTCTCATTCATTATTGAATTTATTAAACTCGTTAGCCAGAATGATATAATGCTCGGCAAGAGCCTCGCATTATATCATTTTGCCACCTCGTTTAATAAATTCAATAATTAATGAGTACTCATGTAAGATCCTCTATATATTTCTTTTTATCATCAAGTTTCGTATATGCGTCATTTACACCTTTAGTAGTATTATCTGAAATTTCAACATAACTAAACGTCAAGATAATCCATTAAGTACATTTATCATCTTCCTTCCTCCATGTTTACAGTTCAGATAACACATATAGGTATACGCTTCATTTTGTACAAACTGCGCATGTGAGTTCTCTGCCAGCAATGTAATTCGGACATGGAAGCGCACCACATACTGCCTCAACTCGATATAAATGTTGCCCATCGTCTGCCCTTGATCCTGCTTCATCTCCTTCTGGGGCCTCGTCGATGCACCTGTATTTTGTAGCGGCTTTGTTACCTAAATGTCCAGCCATCAGGTAGCCATGGTACTCCAGATTCCATCCTTTATAGCATTCATTCCTAGCCGGGATCATAATGGCACTAGTACGTAAGATACTTCTACAAACAGCACACGGCATGTTGTTGGAACTCAGGTAATCTGCTCTAAGATTTCTTTTATCAAATCCCCTAAAGTTGTCTTTATATTCCACGCCGTAGACGTAAGCGTATCCTTGAGCACCCGCATCAAATTGACCCCATATAGGTTCGTGGGGAAGGCATATCAGCTCAGCCGCAGCCCCCTCGTTTTTATACAGGGAACCACCAGCAATTCCTGAAATAAGCCATACATTACTGCAATAAAAGACGGTGTTATCGGTACAGTAATACTTACTACTATGACACATGTCCACAAGCGACCTACACCCAACCCATCAACTAACGCAACATGCTACACGTATCATGAATGGATACTCATATTTTTTGTAGCAAAGAGACTACCCGTCATCCCTTAAAACCATGCATTTCAATTTATCGTTTCTTAAATACACATGTCATAGTCATTAACTAATACAAATGTTCATACATTTTTATAATGTTGTACGTTAAAGAGTAAAATACTTTTACTTCGTCTGTCCACTGTACAAAGTAAAAAATGCCATTTATTGAAGAAAGAATATATCTACACATTGCTGCATTTTTGTGAAGTGAAAAACTAATTAAATATACTTAGTAATACAGACATTTCAGTACAATAGAACTTTTCTGCGTATGAAGTGGGAACAGTCCCATTGCATGTGCTGTTTGGAAATGTGTCTTACCATCGTACACCAGTTCTGTATAAGGATCATCCGGGCATGTTGATCGTCCCCAACGAACATAGGTGGCTCCACCTTCAGAGAATTTAAACAAAAATGTTATGCTATGATCATGTGGACCAAACTGGTCATATTACAAAGTTGACATATACGTTCATCACTAAAATCTAGGACTGTAGATGGGTCCTGACCAAATGCTACGTTCTTGGAGACCGAATGAAACAACATAAACTGATTAAAAGAAATTCTGATCGAAACTCGTTTGTTTATATCTTCTTATACTCTAAATTAGATATAAAAGTGTAGCATTCAAAGACACCAGTCAAGAAAAACACGCATAAATAAAAACACGCATAAGTAAAAGGCAAGACATGTGACATCACAAACAAACAAAGGGTTGACAATAAGGCTACCGTCTTGGAACAGTCACTGGCAAAAAGGACCCGTGAAAACATGGAACCTGTTTATTTAAAGGTTGACCAGAAGCTGGTACGGTTCTAGCATAAAACCATACAAGTTTAGCACGACGTTTTAGGGACATACGATTAAACATATGAATATTGATGTAATTGATGAAGATATTAAAACTGCCAGGTAAGGATAAGATTTTCAAGAAATGTTTTTTTTATATTATTTTCTAAGCGAAATAGCAAAAGTACCTGCCATACATTAAAACAACTTCATCCATTATAAAAACATATTACTCTGAACAAATTCAATATGTTGCATTTACAAGAAATGCCCATTCTGCCATTGTTTAAAAACCGCTGCAATGTGTTCACAGACGATTGTTAATCCTTCCGAACATAAACGGCTTTGTATCTCATCTATGGCAATAACATGTATTTTATGTGCTAAATTTATTTTGCTCAGTATAGATCTGCAACAGTAACATGGACGCATTCCATATTCAATAGCAACTTCAATGCTATCATCCAAGGGTTCGATATAGTTATACAACGCATACGCATAACTATGTTTCATTTAAACATATGCTTTAAAAATTAAATTAATTGTATTGTGTTTATAATTGGATAACGCATTTATGTTTGTGAAAATGTAATTTCGGACTTTATTTGGAGCACTATGCATATGGCGGCTAATTTGATGAACCTCGTATATAATGAATATTATTATCTCTTACCCATTCCAGTCTGGGATGAATCCGAATCATTTGGTGAGCGCCTCTGTCGTTGTGACTTTACATATAAATATAAAACACATATTCTACTTTCTTGCTTATTCAAAACAGTTTCATGTAAACTATCAAATAATCTAGTATAGCAATTCATTTTCTATTGGTATAAGAATATTATATATATATATTATTTCTAACAAAACAAAATTATGTCAGAACTAATAATAAAAAAGAACATATTCTGAAGAACAAAGTTGAACTATATTTATTTCATAGATGCAGACAAGAGATATACACCGTGTTATGCTGATCTCAGAAATGTTTGAATCATAATAACCAAAAAGAAGGAATTATGATGTGAACAAATTAGGCTGATATGCCGGAAGTCAAAGAAACACCCACGCTAAACAGGAATCTACTCTGTTCACTTATGAGGATTCCGCGCATACAGAGTGATAACGAGTGAACGAACAGAACATGTACAGTTGATCGTAAATTTTATGAAGTCATGGATCATAACACTATGTCAGATGAAGAAGTCGAATCACTGGAAGATGCAACTGTACAAGAGAACCATTTCAGAAGATAATAATTCAGCACATTACACACATGGATCGACAGAGAACACAGTGTGAGAACACTCCTAGATCCGACGCGTCATCTTCTCCGGAAATACCGAAGCGCAACCAGTGATTTCTACTTATTCATACCCTCTCGTGACCGAAACCAAGTGTTTTGTTCAATATTCTGTACACATTTAAAGTAGCAACTATTTTTTTTTAGTATGTGATTTCCTGTCGGATATGAAAAAACAACAACAACAAACAAAAAAGCAACAACACCAAAAAGGAATAAAACATAAATACAATTTGTCGTTTATCTTTCACCTACAGACCCAGAAATGCGTCGCGTCCAATGCTGGTTTGTTTGGTTAAGGACAAACAGACACATTTTATTTTATTCCTTACCTCATCGTCTACTTCATCAGTTTCATCCCTCTTGTACAGCATGTGGGGTGAATTATCTCCCGTGTAGAGCAGCTCCTTTTCTTCGCCCATGGCGTGTGCAAGGTCTTCGCCACTCTTTTCAGTCGTCTGTGATGTCATGTTTATAATCAGACCGACTGAGAACAATAAACAGAATATTACCAGCAACACGAACGTTGGCCGGACTTTAGAGATCATTGTTTAATGTCGGTAGATAAGATTGGTTTTCCTTAAAGCTATTACATATGCAGTTAACTTCCTATACTAATATTCAACACAAATAAAAGTATACGTTCCTTTTGTATTTTTTAGCTTTTTTTATACAATGTCCGCAAAATATATAATGTTTTTGCTTAGCTCTAGATCTAAAATACGCACAGTTGCCGGTTATAAGGATGTAATGAACGATTTCATCACCTTTTTCCCATTGGATGTTTCAAGTTTCTAGTGATATTCGGACACTTCACTCGAGTTCGGGCACTTAACACATAACGAGGATCAAATACACGTGAAGTCAGTCAGGTCAGAAGGAACATTTGCAGTTTAGACTAACTGAGATGTCCAAAGAATATATTATTGGTTTGTAATTTAAATAAAAGCGTTAACGAAGCAGCTTGTTGTAATGTGTCTGTTTCTAAATGGCGTTCAGATTTAAGTGGGGAATGTTTTCGTATCTTCCTGATTACAAAATAGGAATAACAGCGAGAAGCAAGGTGTCACACAAGAGGCACCATAATTGTATGTACGCATATATTGCGGAAGTAAAATAAGAAATAATAAGAAATATCACTGTAAGTGATAAATGCCCCCGAAGTGTCCTTTGACCTCTAAGTATGACCTTGACCTTAGAGTCATGGACCTGGTTTTGTTTGTGGTGAGCACTTGTGCCAAGTTATTTGAAAATCCGTCCAGGCATGCAAAAGTTATAGACAGGACACGATTTGACCTTTGACCTCTAAATGTGACATTGACCTTGGGGCCACAGACCTGGATTTTATGCGCAACACATCGTCTTGTTGTGGTGAGCACTTGTGCCAAGTTATTTGAAAATCCGTCCATGAATGCCCGGACACAATTTGACTTTTGACCTCAAAGTGTGACCTTGACCTTGAAGACCTGGGTTTTGCGCGCGACACATCATCTTGTTATGGTGATCACTTGTGCCAAGTTATTGAAAAATCCCTGTAGGTGTTGTGACGTTATGGTCCGGACACGAAATTACGTACCTGTTTTTGACCTATAAACTTCAAGTGTAACCTTGACCTTTGAGTTACGGGTCTGGGTTTTGCGCGCGACACATCATCTTGTTATGGTGATCACTTGTGCCGCGTTATTTAAAAATCCCTGCAGGGGTTGTGACGTTACGGTCCGGACACGAAATTGTGTACGTGTTTTTGAACTATGAACTTCAAGTGTGACCTTGACCTTTGAGGTACGGACCTGGGTTTTGCGGGGGACACATCGTCTTGTTATGGTGATCACTTGTGCCAAGTTATTTAAAATTCCCTGCAGGGGTTGTGACGTTACGGTCCGGACACGAAATTGCGTACCTGTTTTTGACTTATGAACTTCAAGTGTGACCTTGACCTTTGAGGTACGGACCTGGGTTTTACGGGGGACACATCGTCTTGTTATTGTGATCATTTGTGCCAAGTTATTTAAAAATCCCTGCAGGGGTTGTGAAGTTACGGTCCGGATACGAAATTGATTACCTGTTTTTGACCTTGACCTTTGAGGTACGGACCTGGGTTTTGCGGGGGACACATCGTCTTGTTATGGTGATCACTTGTGCCAAGTTATTTAAAAATCCCTGCAGGGGTTGTGAAGTTACGGTCCGGACACGAACTTTGGAATGACGGACAGAATCCGGACAGACGGACAGACAGACGCTGCGATTATAATATGCTCCCGAAAATTATTTTTTGGGGGCATAAAAAGTGTGTTTGATAACGATTGACCAAAGTGAGCAAAAATGGATGACCAACAAATGGATGATGTAACTACATAGTGTACTAAGTTTGATCAAGGTTGAGTAACTGTTACTTTTAAGACGTTCATTACTAAACGGGACAATATGAAAGTATACAATAATCTGTTGTATTGTATACTCTCATATTGTCCCGTTTATTTTGCATTGAGCAAAGTGTGCAATATTCTACGATATTGCACACATTGATATTTCATCGGAACTTTTTCTCGCGCTTGCTAAGAGCCGCGAAATAGAAATAAGGAACTACTTTCAAATAAAAGAACGGAATCATGCTTTAGTGTCAACAAGAAAAAACGACGTGTTTTTGTTCAACCTTTTGCAGCAGAAATTGATAAAATAATTGAAATGGTCACTCACCCACTATTTTAACGCTATCGAATGGTAAACAAACGTTAGACAATCGCTTAACGTTTTTAATGACGTCATCCGACGTCGACGTCGTTTTCGCGCAAAATAATCATCCACACAAAATGAAACTGAATGATATTATAGGAATTCCATCGAAAGCTATAAAAAAACACAAACATAATGAAAAGTAATAGTCATACAATTAGCATTGATCGAAAACAATATGAAAGTATACAATAAAAAGGTTATTGAATTTGTATGGCTAAATATTACTTGGAACTCGTTGCTTTGGCGCAGGACGACTCGCTTTGCAAAACAAACAAGTAATATTTAGCCATACATATTCAATAACCTATATTATTGCATACTTTCATATTGTCCCGTTTAGTTTGCATTGAGCTAAGTGTGCAATATTCTACGATATTGAACACATTGATATTGCACCGGAACTTTTTCTCGTGCTTGCTAAGAGCCGCGAAATAGAAATAAGGAACTACTTTCAAATAAAATAACGGAATCCTTCCTATAATGCCAACAAAAAAATACGTGTTTTTTTTTCAACCTTTTATGGCAGAAATTGATAAAATAGTTGAAATGGTCACTCACCCACTGTTTTAACGTTACCGAATGGTATACAAACTTTAGAAAATCGCTTTACGTTTTTAAAGACGTCATCCGACGTCGACGTCGTTTTCGCACAAAATAATCATCCACACAAAATGAAATTGAATGACAAGATAGGAATTCCATCAAAAGCTATAAAAATAACACAAATACAATGAAAAGTAATAGTCATACAATTAACATTGATCGAAAACAATATGAAAGTATACAATACAAAGGTTATTGAATTTGTATGGCTAAATATTACTTGGAACTCGTTGTTTTGGCAAGCTCGTCGTCTTTTGCCAAAAACAACTCGTTAGCCATACAAATTCAATAACCTATAATATGACATGAGTGTTCGACACTGCTAACAAGGGACGTTATGTGATATAATTTGTTTATAAATACGTTTCTAACATTCAGCAAATACATATGTAGTCTGCCCCTACCACACACAAATCGACCGTCATATATGATCTAATACGTGCTAACAATGACGTAAAACATCATTCAAACAAAGACATTATTTCGTTCTGATCCGCATAAATCATACATATTACTTCAGGAACTAGCCTAGTTCTACGTATCGCAACAAGTAGTCCTCAAGCTCATATATTTGTAACAGACAAACTCTATTCTTTAAAATAACTAATCTGAGTTTTATTGAAATCATAGTCAGCATACAAACGCACCACTCGTCTTTAATGATGTGTGACCTGCAAACCTGCATAACTGCCTTAAGGATTATGTCCCCTTTTCTGGAATCCCTTTGAAAGTGCATTAACAAACGAAAAACAATATAACTCAACTAATCCGAAGTAGCTTTACATGCAACTTTCAGTTTAATATGTTTATACTTTTATCTAGACAGTGCTGTACGTTGAAAGGTAGGGAAAAAATGAATTCAGTTTATGTTTGATGAATTGAATGTTCAATTTACAGACGAAGACATTTCAAAATTGATAAATCAGTTAAACTCTAACCTTTCAGCAGGGCCAGATATGATTTTAAATGACATCGGATATTTCCCAGATTCTTGGTCAGAAGGTTAACGGTATTCCATTGCATAATAAAGGTAGCATAATATGTGTTGATAAATATAGATGTATTACGTTGTTACGCTGTTTAGGGAAACTTTTCACTCGTGTTCTTAATAATAGACTTTCAAAATGTGCCGAAACTTATTTTGTGCACATTGAAGCACATGCAGGCTTCCGGCCAAATATGAGTACGGTCGATAATATGTGCTACATGGTTTAATTACACATATTCTAAATCAAGGTAAACGCCTGTATTGTGCCCTTTTTGATTTCTCTAAAGCTTTTGAGTATGTGGTTAAAGATAATCTATTGTATAAACTTGTATATAAAATATATTAAGGTCTGCGTGGGAAAATACTAAATATCATAAAATCAATGTAAACTGCTGTGAAATCAAGAGTTAAATACTGTAATAAATTAAGTAATGCATTTGTATGTTCACTGGGAGTGCGAAAGGAAGAATGTTTATCACCTCTATTGTTTTAATTTTATATAAATCATATAGAAGACGAATGTGTACGTAAAGGATACCAAGGTTTAGATATCGATACATGTAAATTATTTATGCTTTTATATGCGGATGATATTGCTCTTTTCTCTGAATCTTCAGATGCTTTACAAAGTGGGTTAAATTTTATGTTTGAATACTGTGAAAGATGGAATAAATCTGAAGTTATGATTTTTAAGAAAGCAGGTCAATTTCCCAGAAACTTAGTATTTCCACATAACATATTAAAAATTGTAAATAAATTTGTTTACCTGGGAATTGTATTTACAGCAGGTGGGTCTTTTGCAGCAGCTCAAACAGCATTAGCGGGGCAAGCTTAAAAAGCAATTTTTAAAATGAACAAATATTTACATAAATTCACGTTTTTGTCACCAAAACACAGGTTAGATTTGTTTGATAAATTAATTTCTCTTATATTATATTATAGTAGCGAGGTTTTTGACACGTCGACATTATAACATTATTAAATACTGGTTGAAACTTTTACATACTGAAAAACGTACATATTCTAAAATTGTTTACGACATGCTTTTATAAGATTTAGAAATATTACCGAACAAAATAAGTTTGGTAACACTACTTAAGGATTTATTAGCATCCCTTGGTGTTTATGAAGTCTGGGTTAACCAAAGTGTTGGTGAACCTAAGTTATTCTTATTTGTTGCGAAACAGAGATTTCATGACCATTTTTTTTAACAAGACTGGCACAGTAAACTTGAAAATTCTAGTCGTGCACTATTTTACAGAAATATCTATGAATTTAGGCTTCAGCCATATTTAGAAAAAATACATATTTTTAAGTATTTAAAGGTTTTTTGCACAGTTCAGAGTATCATCTCATAGGTTAGAGGTCGAAGCTGGCAGATGGTCAAGACAAACTAGAACTCCTTTCCACGAAAGAACGTGTAAGATATGTGATATTTTAGAAGATGAATATCACTTCATTCTAGAATGCAGTTTATATAAGGAACCAGGGAGTCCCTGAAGGAACTAAGGTCGTTATATATTCATCCGTATTACTGGAAAATACCAAATATTGTTGAATTGTTTTAAACAAATTCGTTATATTCATCTACAAGGCATTTAGATTGAGAAATGAAATATTATATTTTGACAATTAGCTTGGTTATTTATATATGTAGATATGTTTTAATTTATGTACTGTATTAATATGTTTGTGTATGAGTATACATGTATATGAATATGTATTTAAGGGTTTAAGTGTGTGTATGTGCGGATAGGTTTATATATAACATGTAATACTTTTGAGGCAAAATATTAAGTAGATGTTTAATAAAGGTCGCAAGATAGTTTTACTATATAGCCAACAGTTACACCTTCTCCATGATAGAAGTTCAT
This sequence comes from Cyrtodaria siliqua, assembly GCA_037043455.1. Lineage (NCBI taxonomy): Eukaryota > Metazoa > Mollusca > Bivalvia > Adapedonta > Hiatellidae > Cyrtodaria > Cyrtodaria siliqua. The sequence continues at coordinate 171,738 of JAWPHD010000221.1, forward strand.
ATTATTATTCATTAAGTTAATGCATACCTGGCTATTGTTATGCGTATTTCAGTTTTGTATTATAGCTTATTTGTGTCTTAAAATATCACTGTCTGTCATCATTATATAGAGATTATTTAACTGCTGGGATCGATTATAGGGAAATACTTCACGAGTGGTAGACGTGTGGTTCTTTTCACGAACGAGCGCATGCGAGTGAGTGAAAAAACAAAACACGTCTACCATCAAGTGAAGGATTACCCAATAATCGATCCCAGCAGTTAAATAATCTATTTATTACATTTTAAATTACGTTTTTCAAACAAATATTCGCTTTATTGAACGTTATCGACGTCAGCAACACTTTGTTGACGTCACGCCTCAACGTCTCAACGTTAGTAATTATTGTGTTCTGAGTTAGCAACGTTAGTTATTATTGTGTTCTGAGTTAGTTATTAATATTTAGCGATTATGAATATTCTTGCACTGATAAATCCCGACCTTTCACGCATAGAAATGTAATACATAATCATATTTGTACCTCACGGGCAGATGCCTATTGGATTTAAAATAAGCTATTCTATTCTTGAATAATAAATACAAACTTGATAACAGTATGTCTTGATCCGTATCGAGCTTGTATCATACTCAAGGACATGTGTGTATTGATCCGTATTGAGCTTGTCTCATACTCAAGGACATGTGTGTACTGATTAATTCACATATTCATCAAATATGTATTAATAACTCAAAGGTAGAACTACCTAGCTAAATATGTAAACAGATTAAACTTTTAACAAATTCAGGATTATTTGATTTCTAATTATTTTTCAAGTGCCATCTTAATGGGATTGCCCAAAAGGGGACATATAAACCTTGACACTACTAATTTCAATGTTTTGACGATTACAGTTATTCCTAAAATACCTATACTGAAAGGAAAAAGAAACACAGGGTGCGTATTTCCGCTATATGTAATATATAGAGCATGAGTTTTGCACGTGTACGGGGAGATAATGCACGAGCGTTAGCGAGTGCATTATCGTCCGTACACGTGCAAGACTCATGCTCTATTGTATTTATACCACAACTAACATATGCTGTGTATATCCTCGGGTATTACACGATGCATAGTGTGTATTTAGGCTATTGTGGTATAAATTGCATATACTGCACACTTAATTCCATATATATTCCAAGGAAATCCCAAGATGTTTTGTAAAAAAAAAAGTGCAGTTAGTTAGAGAAAGGACACAACTGTAGACGTTTTAATCACAGTACACGTTGTAAAAAGAAATTCATTAATGCTGAAGTTCCTCTTTGAAAAATTGAGCCAGTTCAGTGCTGTATTTAATGTTAAGTGATTGCAACATTTAAAGCCTAAGTTTGCTCACCTGCTTGAGCCAAATGCGCATTCTGACGATAATGAAACTTGAAAGGGGTAACCATTGGTGTGTTCAGTGCTGTTTAAACCTTCTTTCTAAAAGGACAGGCCTAATGTCGCCCTGTACCATTCGATTAGCAGTAGCATATTAAACATACAATATATAGCTGAAATACGCACCCTGCGTTTCTTTTTCCTTTCAGTATATGTCAATGTTTGTTTTGCTTCCTAAAGTCTTCCTAAGCTTGATGTAGCATTTATGTGACCTTTCCAAAATTAAACTCTCCGTGTCTGCCATTACATTTCACACGAGTAAAAAAACAAGAGCGTTAGTTCTGTTTTTGATCTTATAAAATATTAACTCATGCCAAAGAATAGCGTCATGAATAATTAACAAGTCTAGATCTGCTTATCGAAAACACTAATTAAGAGAATTATATTGTGAATAAGTTGTTATTGATTTACCAACGGGGATTCAACACAAGAACTAGAAATAATTAAAAAAATTTTTATTAAAGACATGTTTACCCTGAAGCACATCTGGTAGTCACGGACTAAGAGTACCATCTGTTCCAGCTCATAAGTTCCCATCCATTCCCATCCAGCAGGCGATATAAATGAGTTGTCGTCTGCCTTTGCCATAATTAGATTGATAATACGTTATGCATATCTATAGTTAAGAGAAAATGGTGATCAAAACGGTCAGTGCCGTGGGATTTTTATATACGTATTATATATTACATACATGTGTGATACATGTTTGTGATGCATTTGAAAACAAATATTTAAAAGTCACAAAGCAGAATGCGTGTTCTGACACGCAGTCTAAGTTTTTGACTTTGTACGACAAATCGTTAAGCGATTGCGCCGTAGAATGCGATGTCAGGAAGAAATGCCAAGCTTTTAACTACAAGAAAAAACATAAAGTTTGTGAATTTCTCTCCGATGGAACATTCATTAAAGCTTTGGAACAGACCGGACCATGTGTCTACGTTCACAGAAACGACATATACACAGACATAGTATGTATACTATTACTTCTTGCCAAACCTCCTGTCTTTGTACTGTTCATGTTCTATTGTATTGTGTTAACTATTTGTATCCTCACAAGCCTTAAGGCCTATTAGAATTTTGAATAAGATATATATACATATATACCAATCTGATCTACACATTACGGACTTCAACAACGAGCAATTGTGTATGCCCACCATCACTTCTCGTCTTTACCAAATGTTTAAATGCCGAATGTTTTGACTATAAATATTACAATTTATAGGCAATATGCTTTCAATTTTAGTTATTCATTAATTGTAAGAACCTGAAATGTAAAGAACGACCGCAAATGTAAAAACGGTCACAAATGTAAAAAATGCTAACGCTAATTGTAAAAAATGACACAAATATATAACACGCTTGGTCATAAATGTAAAATCTGGTCACCCTAAATGTAAAACAACTCGAAAATGTGTCCAAGGCACCCGAACGCCCCGCTAAAGGGTTATCGGTTGCTTACAAAATGGAGTGTAATATTAAAAAGCAAGTTATATGGACCTGATTTGTGTAGGAACATAATGGTGCCATATAGATGTAAGTGTGTATGAAGTTTGAATACTGTAAGACTGTTTTGGTATGTCAGTAATTGATTTAATAAACAAGAGGGCCAAGATGGCACTATTAAATCGATCACCTGAGTACTGGCACATTATCGAACTTCTTCGAAATCTTATGGTCATATACAATCTGTGCAAATTTGGTTAAGATTGTTCAAGAATATGGCATCTGTTTTGTTAACAACATTATATAAAGACACTGAAAACCTTTGGTAAATATCAAATACAAAATGAAGGTGCTAGAGTGTAACCCCTGGGACAGGGCCAAATGTGACCACAGGGCTACATGTAATATATGAGAGCTGTGTGTCTTGTGGTTTCAGAGAAGAAGATTTTTTAAGTTTTTCTCTATACAAGTCTATGTAAAAGAGTATGATAATGGACCTTTGGAAACGGCCGAAAACGACACATACGAAATATTGCAGAAAACAAAAAGAAATGAAAAAGTACCATCGATAATTAAATATGAGTATCGGGCTCAGCGATCTCCAAAGATCGAATGAATAATAGTGTGACCCTGGGGCAGGGCCAAATGTGACCCCAGGGTCACCATTTGAATGAACTTGGTAAAGGACCATAAGCTCATAGTAAATGCAAAATATTAAACCTCTGGCTCTTGTAATTTCAAAGAAGATTTTTTTTAATGTTTTACTATCTATAAATCTGTGTAAAACTATCGCCCGGGACGGGGCCAAATTTAACCCCAGGGTCACCATTTGAACAAATTTGATAGAGGACCAAAATCATTCGCTATATTTTTGATAATATATGCAGGTTTTCTGTGAGTAATCATATGTTTTTGGGAAAAAACACTACTCATGTCAAGGAAACACGTGACATTTTGCTTTGTTTATCGATGTAATCTAGTACAAATACCACGTTATTATGTGTACTTATACTTAATCATGTCTTTGGACTACACTGTCAATGTTTAATCATGTACAATTAACAGCTGACAGTTAGTTGATACACAAAACATGAAATATTCCTGAATTCCAAAGTCCGCGAAAACCAATGACAAATACCAATTCCATAGATTTTTATGATATAAATGTCATAGAAAGACACTAATTAAACATGTTTTTGGAGATGTATATATTGAGTAACATGTGTGTAGGCGTTTATACTTAATATGAAATATATGATGTCAATAATAAAAGATGATAATACGCTCTCAGCATCTGATTCTTGGTAAATGTGGCACTTGTGACCACTTTATGGCAGCAGCACTAATGACCTTGACCTTGTAAAGTGGTTTTTATTTGTTATTATCATCAAACAGATTATAATACAGTGAAATTTAACAGATCGTGACACATTATGCTCAGTAACAGAAATAAATGTAATTTTACTTCTAAATTGCTAAGTCATGACATTGACCTTGAGGTTATGACCTTTATATATAGAGGAAAAAAAATGCAACATTGGTTTTCGAATTCCTAATGACATATACAGCTTGCTAATGATATATGTTGCCAACTTTCTGCAGACAATTCCCACGGAAATACAATTGCAAGTGGACTATTGATGAGTTTGTGTGGCCGTAATGCCTATTTAGTGTTAAAATGCTGCAACATACCAATAAATAGCAGTGGTCTAGTGGTTTAGCGTACATCTTTCAAAACTTACAAGTGCAAGTCTGCGGTTCAAATCCTGTTCCGTGCAACTATTTTTTTATCACATATATTCTGGAGCGTACCTGAAGAAAAAAAGAACTAGAAGAATAAAATAGCAAGAAATATAATAGAAGGTTAATCTGATTTACTAGGCAACACAAAATCAGGACAGGCAAAGATTTGTTGAAACATGGATTACCTTTAAAATTTAATCATTTTTATCTCTGAACTATGCCTCTGTAGTTTTAAGTGGGAATCTGAACTATGCCTCTGTAGTTTTAAGTGGGAATCTGAACTATGCCTCTGTAGTTTTAAGTGGGAATCTGAACTATGCCTCTGTAGTTTTAATTGGGAATCAGAACTATGCCTCTGTAGTTTTAAGTTGGAATCTGAACTATGCCTCTGTAGTTTTAAGTGGGAATTTGAACTATGCCTCTGTAGTTTTAAGTGGGAATCTGAACTATGCCTCTGTAGTTTTAAGTGGGACTGGATGTGGGTTTTGTTTCGGTTTCAAAGGTAAAAATATTTGTAATTATGATAAATATATGTTTTTTGTTCTTCTTAGCATTATTTCTTTCATTTTTATTGCATATATTTACAAACACACTATAGAAAAGTAAAAAAATATGTGAGCCGAAACACGCGAAAACGACCCTTCAGACAAAAGTTTGACATTTTATGTTTTTTGATGTTTATGAAACACGTTGATTTTCTCTTTAAAAATCTCTTTAATTTATGTTAATATCTTAATTAAAAATAATTTTATCTCAATTTGAAAACCAAAGATTTATTAGCCATTAATTTTGACGTTGACGTCGGCGTCTTGGACGACGTCGTTGATTAAATAACAACAAAAAACATAAACAATTATCATTTACTATAGCATCAACTATTTATATTAAGAAAACATATTCCCTATGATATAATTATTAGGTAAAACACGGAAGTGACGAGAAATGATTAGTAATTAATTGATAACCGGCCGACTTCAGAAATTGTTACTTTATGACGTTGTCGTTTAAACGTCCGAAGTGACGTTTTCGTGTGTATATTAAAAAGACATACCTAAATCGCCGGGTTTGTAAAGGAAATGTTGGCAGGTGTCCTGACTTTTTTAATTTTATCACAAGAATTTTAAGTTTTTCTTTCAGTTATATTTAATAATCAAATAATAATGCTTATATTGCAATTCATTTTAACACATTTGCTATACAGATGATTAAGGAATGTGCTGTCATGTTGTATTTCAGTCTCAACTCTTACAAAGTAAACATGGCATTGATAAAGGCAATCAGAGTGGCTCTACATAGAGCTATGAGAACTTATTAAAACGTAAAACTATCCGTTATATATCAATACCTTGCAAGTAAAATTAACATATTGCTTCTAATTAAGATTTTATCGAATCAGTATTACCAGTATAATGACAGCCTAACTGCATATACATGCATTTACATTATCATCACAGCATTCACATACATGACACAACTTAAAGCAGTACAAGTAAACAAATGAGAAGGATGGTCCTATAGAAAACACAGCAGTCAAGCGCAATGGCACCTTAGGTCCGCACTGCACCACCAAATGAAATATGGGCGTACTTAAAATGTCAGTGAAAATGACAATACGCAACTCAAAGGGTGGTGAAGACAGGGTAACTCACTTGAAACGGTTAGTAGGCAATAAGACCTACAGGTTGGCTTAAATTTTATGTGTACACAACCTCGCTATTATCCTATCTTCAATGCCCAAATTGACAAAACAGTGTAAATAAAAGTACATCCCATCAAAAGTAAATCCCTAACACTAAAGTCCACATCCAGAGAAATTAGCAAACAATACACTTTGATGTTGTTATAAAGATATATAAAAAAATCATAATTAGAAACACCTCAGGATGTATCCAGAATTTTACTGAACAATCACAGCAGTTACGGCCGAAGAGAAAACCAATCTAGGGCACGAAGATTGATGCACCTATCTCCCTTTCAGCAGGCGCAATCATAGAGTCACAAGACGCAGCTATATGTGTTAACTACTCTTAAACTACTACACAACTTTTCAATACGCTTTAAATAAATAACTTTGATTTCTCCTTTTCCTTAACATTTCATTGCAGAATTTAGCAGATAACCTTATTAAATTTTCGTCATAAAATGAATTTATATCTGATATCAGATCTATTGCATGTATCTGTTGGAAGTACACATTTTTAATAACTTCGTATAAAGGACATGCCAAAAGTACGTTCTCCTCATTTCTACAACACTTTCACAGTGAAAGCAAGTTCTGCCACTTACATTTAATCTCTCATTTCGTCCAGTCTCGATTCGTATAGGTGCAACACCACAATGAAATTTAGAATAAGCACTTCAGTGCACGCAGTTAGGCTTGATGATGTAAGCAATTGCCAACTGGTATCAGTCCATACATGCAGGTATATACTCAGGTTGTTTAAATAATATTTAATTATATATTTAAATAACACATTTATTTAACGTTAGTAATAACTTGCACACTATTAATTCTGTGAGCTTCATGTGTTATATAAAACGCGTGTTTGTTGGATAACAATAGGAAAAATGATCCTGTAGAAATCACAGCAACAAACGTAACAGCACCGTGGGTCCGCATTGCCACACAAACAAGCAAAATAAATGTACAGTGAAAACTCAACGAGTGTTGAAGACAGGGTAACATACTTTGAACTGTCAGTAGGCAATAAGACCAACAGGTTAGCTTAAATCGATTTTAAATGTACACAACCTCGATATTATCCTGTCTTCATGTATGTACCATAAACAGATGTGATACCAATAGCATGGTTGTTTGTTCAATGTCTCTGGCCAATGCCACGGCATGTTCGTATTCGCTTTAATTACTTACTTATTCGTTTCAAATAATGGGATGGGACTTTGTTGGTCTATGTCTGTGTATCATTAAAATATGTTGCATTCCAAATTAAGTCACTCCCATTTGTTTATAATGAGTACACCGCTACGAGTTCGAATCCCACTGGAAGCTCAGATCGACTTGTCAAGTGAGAAAGTGTCGATTCTTACGGATAATGGGAGGTATACAGTTCTGGTTCTACTAAAACAACACGAGGTCGTTTGCTTCTACCACAAATAAATCGACTGTCGATTACTAGACTTTTCTAACTTAAACCGTAAACGTAAACGGAAAGTTTACTTCGGAAATAAATTATGTAAATCTTTGTATCTCAAAATATACGAAGGTTATTTATACTGAAAACTGGATTATCCGTCTTATTGAAGCAGCTAAAGACAACACAATACAATGTAGTTGAAACTAAAGTAATCGAACTGAATACGCCTTTACGGAAAAAAACTCGAGACATAGAAATTATTTTCCGGCGTCGACGACAACGACGACAACGTCGACGGCGACAACGGCGCCGGCAACAATTGGTTAAAATGTTTGGTTATAGTATTTTGGAATGTATCTACGTCAAATTATTGCTCTGAATGTTGGTATGTACATTGAATGGGGGTAATAACTGACTCGCTGACTAAGCCCTACCCCACCAGTGACCTTGACCTCGACTTATTGTTATTATTTGAATACATATATCTCCAATACCATCAACTATATTGCTATGAAACTTGGTATGCACATTGCATGGGGTAAGACCTAACCCTGTAACTAAGCTCTATCCTACCATTGACCTTGGCTTTAAAGACAAAATAACTAAGACACGTTTACAGGGTTCTGTTTATTTTTTATGGAATATATCCCGGCTGCCATCAAAGGTATTGCAATGAAACTTTGCAAATGGTGTGAATGTATTGATCTCCAATAACATCAAATATATTAACATTCAACTTGGTATCTACATTGAATGGGGACCTTACCCCATGACAAAGCCCCTCTCTACCAGTTACCGTGACGTTAACTTGAAAGACACAAGGACTTAGGCAATTTTACATGTTTGGTTAATTAAATGATATGGTATATACCTCAACTATCGTCAAATGTAGTGCTATGAAACTTGGTAAGCCCATTCACTGGGGGGTATGACATAACCCTCTTACTAAACCCCACCCCACCAGTGACACTGACCTTGAATTTAAAGACAAAAAACTTAGGCAATTGTTCATCATATGTAATTGACTTTGTGAATAAAATGTCAAAGGTATTGCTTTGAATCTTCATGCAAACATTCACTTGGATTACCTTTATACTCCATATCTGACATTGACCGTGCATTTACTTAAGCATTATTGTTTCCCGTGTTTAATGAATAATCTTGGGTGGTATTCGGGTATTCATGTTCTCTATGACGTACATACATAGACCGCTCCACCTACCCACTAAAACCCTCCTTGTGAATGAACAAGAACCCGGTAAACAAGATAGCCCATGGCGGTGGCGCCCTGATGTATGTTTTTTGCTTTGGGACAATATTTATCCCAGCATGCTTCCTTGTATAACCCAACAACAAATAAATACGTGAAAACAGACAAGACAGAAAGTGTCGGAAGTTAAACCGTCTGATACCATGTTACAGAGTTTATGTCGAACATGCTACAGCGGAGATTAAACAATGTACATTATTAGTTCTATTTGGAGCCAAACTATGACATTTGTTATCAAATGTTTTAAAATGTCTGTTTCTTTGGTAAAGATTTGTTTCCGTTTCCGTTTCAGTTTAAGTTAGAAAGGTATATTATAAGGACGTAAAGCTTCATTCAAACAACATCAAGCACATAAAAATGAGGGTGTGTGGGTGAATATTTTCTAAGTTAGATTTCTTCGGTTGTATAATAACACTAGTACAAATGCTATAACATCTTGGTCGCATAGATGTTTTATTAGAAGTTAAACATCACTGACATTAGGTTGACTACGAGTTTATTAAAGTTATTGAATATTATTTAAAACAGATTGCACACTATGAAATTAAAGTCGTTAGTTAAACTCGTGATAACTAAAGCAACTAGTCACCGCAGTGACTTTAGACATAATTTCAACAAAGACGCAGATTGGCGACCTCACTAGAACTAAGAAAATATTACGCGTCAGTTGATTGTAAATAATATGCTGAAAAGGGGAAGCAACAAACACAGGCAAGGGTGAAAGTTAGCAGATTAGGTTAATCACTCTTAAGGTATCACTACACAGTGCATTTATACTATGTTGGCCTTTATGAATAAAGTTTACATGGCCATTCCGAACCGGAAGTTTCCAAGCTAAAAGTTACTTTTTTATGTAACCAAAGAAATATAAAAGGATCGGACAGGGAAAGTAGCATTCAAGGTGGACAGTCAACCACAAAACACAGAAACAAACACGCAAACAGACAAACAAGAAGGCAAAAGTAATAATAAATACAAACGACATCACAAACACAAAAGGGTTGACAATAGGGCTACCGCCTTGGAACGGTCAGTGGCAAAGTAGGCCACTGGGGGTTTAAACCGGTTCTATGGTGCACCAAACCTCACATTTACCCTAATGTCATCCCATTAAAACAGGACAGTATAAATAAAGAAATCCCATCCATGATCTAATCTCTAACCAACAAGGTAGCATCAATAGGCAATATAAGTAAAACACACATATGCTCGTGTAAATATAATACAATACAACAATAGCCTAGAAAGCCACAATGAAGGTACTCAGTGACTTGGCAGAAGCCAGAGCAACAAGAGAATACACCATTAAGGGCACGACAAGAAAGATTATAGACAAACATCAAACGCCACCGTCCCAATTGGCTTTAGGTAGGCGTCATCATAGGGTCCACAGCCTGTCCGGTCATCGTACAATTAAAGAGGAAAGCATAGTGGCGAACTGTAAAAGGGTCCACCACCAAGCATGCACGTACGTTGCAAAATGATAGGGTCATAACCTCTTTTGATAAACTTTTTAGCAAGTTTAACAAAGATAGTATGAAAGTGATCATGACCTAGAACCTTACTAAGTTTATAAATCACATCACCATAGAAGTCAGGCAGGTTGTGATAGTCCTTGTCGCAGAAGAGTCCTTAAATTACTTTTATATTTGGAAAAAAGATCCGGGTTACGAAAATAAAATTTTACGAAGTTTATGGTAACGGTAACCCTGATTGAGTAGCATTTTAGTTATACAAAGATTACGAATATTAAAGTCCTCAACTCGAGTACAAGCTCTTTAAAAACGAATAAGTTGAGATACATACACCCCATAAGAAGTTGCTCGGGGAACATCCCCATCCAAGAGGGGATAATTAACAATGTCAAAATTAAAATCATCTCTCTTGTCATAGATTTTGCTAATTATTTCACCATTTTCAATCGAGAGATCTAAATCAAGAAAAGAAGTGTTATTATCAGATGTATTGGCTTTGTTAAGCTGAAGTTCTTTAGGATACATATGATTAACCATAGTTGGAAAGAAAGGGTTGTCATCCAGATACCGAGAGGTGTCATTAAAGGCTTTTGCTCACACAAAACTGTACAAAATCTGGTACGTTGATCTTTATTTTTTAATTTGAGTGGTTTCCTCCAATGCACTATTTTGGGCTTTAACTCCAGAGTTTGGATCAGAACTCCTACTCTTCTTCAACACCCATAAAACTGTCATATTTGGTGGCAATGTCATCTAAAAGCTGCACATCCAATTTCAGACTCTGTTCATGTCACCTGCAACAACAATAAACATATCTGTCAGCAATTATAAAACTATTTAAAACCGAAGAACACAATACTACTTTTTAAAGCGTAAGAATTATCCTACCGTGGGTTTCAAGGGAGCTAACTGTGTAGTGAGACATTAACTTCGTGAGTAAATCAATTATTCTCTTATATTCAAGCATGTAAAACAACAGAAACAATACTATGTAATAGGCGTATGTATTCGGGAAGATAATAAACACAGAACTTCAAAAAGAACATGTTCTGAGCTGACCCAAGTCCAATCTTGAGAAGAGAAAGGTCCTACCTAGTAGTATCTATATAACACTAGAAAGAAACCAGTATTTATTTGCTTCGCCTTTTTAGTATTTATTATAATTCACACTAGCATTTGTTTAATGGTGTGTGGCGGCCGTAAAACGTCGCCCCGACTATACATCTGTAGTGTTATTACTTACTGGTCCTTTGAGATCATCAAGCCCAATATGTGTGACTTCGCTAAAGCCTGTGCTAGGAGGCGTTAGAGGTGTTGCACTCAACATTACCTCTCATGAACAGAATCAATAAAACCGAATCTACGACTTTAATATCTTGTTTGTGTTTGTTGCTTCATAGGCGTTGGCTATCTTTTCAGTATTTATTGACATTCACACCAGCGTTTGTTTAGTGTTGTGTGGCGGCCGTAAAAGGTCGCCCCGACTACAAATCAGTAGTGTTATTGATTACTGGTCATTTACTGGTTCTTTAAAGTAGAATATCGCTTAAGCCGGTAGCAGACTCGGTTTATAGAGGGAATGATTAAGTCACTATGTTAAGAAGTCGCTATGTATATGATAGAGCATGAGTTTTGCACGTGTACGCGAAAGCGAAGCGTCCGTACACGTGCAAGACTCATGCTCTATTGTATTTATACCACAGTAACACATATGCTGTGTATATCCTCGGATATTACACGATGCATAGTTTGTATTTAGGCTATTGTGGTATAAGGTTTCAATATAACATTCATATGTATATGGTGAATTGTGGCTTAGTAAGTTGAGATAACTGTTATTTTATTTTATTTAAAATATATTACAGCTTACAGATGTATGCGGCAATGCATGCACAAAGGCACAAGTGTGCGACAGAACGAGTCAACAGTGTATAGTCAAAGGTAAATACAGATAATACAACATTGTGGTATATAGATGATTGGTATATCATGATAATATTTAATATTAAATTAATATTATTATCTTGTTCCGATATGACGAGAAGTTACTAACATGTGATCCGTTTTATGTCTTTGATGCATTTGTTTCAACCACTATAAATAACAGCAACGAAGTTTGGGACTTCTCGAAATCTAAACCGCTAGAACATTTACATTTAAGGCAAACAAGTATTGGGAGCTAGATTATCCGCAAGCAATTGTGCCGTTTATGGGGAACTTGGAAGATTTCCACTTTATATAAATAAATATGTACGTAATATTAAGTTCTGGTTTAAAATATGTAATAGTGAACATATCATTATATAAGTATAGGATAGAGCATGAGTTTTGCACCTGTACGGGGAGATAATGCAGTGCATTATCGTCCATACACGTGTAAGACTCATGCTCTATTGTATTTATATCACAATGACTAACATATGCTGTGTATATCCTCGGGTATTACACGATGCATAGTGTGTATTTAGGCTATTGTGGTATAATTCATCGTTACTAGATATTGAAAAATGGATATATGAACTGGTTTCTTAAGGTTAAAATGTTGCTAGAGAAATATGGTTTTATGTATGTTTGGAATAACCCAAATGAAGAAAATATCAATAAATTATTATGTCTTATTGAAAAACGATTACTAGATGAATATTTACAAAAAAAGTCAGAGCCAGCTTGCTACGAACCGCAGTACTTGCGTTGTATAAACATGATAAAGTAGTTAAAGAAATGTTTGCACTTGCATCTTGCTTGGATATTATTATCTCTAGGAGTTTACGCACATCTTACGTAAATCGGCATTCATACTGTCAGCTTTGCAACTTA